>CABHPP010149601.1:4364-46491 GCA_902168425.1 Peromyscus attwateri
GCTAAGAGACTTCAGCCAAGGCTTGCCACCCGAGTTTGAGCTCTGGAACCTAAACGAAGCCAGTTCCACAAAGCTGTCCTCTGACCTCTACATGTGTGCTGTGGTACAGATGCCCCCTCCCTGTATGATGTATATACATACAATAAGAATGAATTAAAAAGGAAAAAAACCCTAAAAAGTGATGGCTCAGGTGGCGTAGTGGCACATGCCTATTTTACCAGGAGTGGGAAGGTAAGGCAGGCAGATGGAGAGTCTGTAAGGAGACCCTGTCTCAAAAACAAGGTGGAGGGTCAAGACTCGCCTTTCCCAACCATCCAGACATCAACATTCCTCTTCTCTGATTAAAAATGTATTGTGGAGGCTGAGAAAATGGCCAATCCTGTAAAGACCTGCTAGAGATCTGAGCTCTGTTCTCAGCACATATATAAAAAAGCAGGCAAGGTGGTGAGCACCTGGGATCCCAGCACAGAGAGGCAGAGACAGGAGGGTCCCTGGGACTTGCTGGCCAGTCAGTCTAGCTGAGTCAGTGAGACACTCTGTCTCAAAAAATAAGGTGAAGAAGGGCTGGCAAGATAGTTCAGTGGGTAAAGGTGCCTGCTGCCAAGACTGATAACCTGAGCTCGACCCTTGGGACCCACATGGTGGAAGAGAGAACGGTCCTATAAGTTGACCTCTTGACTTCCATACTTGTTCTGTGGCATGTGAGCACACATCCCCCAAATCTCAAAAATAAGAAAACAATAAAGTAGAAAACCCTGGACACCTTGACCTCTATTCTACACACACACACACACACACACACACACACACACACACACACACACGCGCGCGCACACACACAGACATGCACGTCCACACATCACCCTAAGTGTTTCATGCCTGCAAGTCAGTAGCTTCCTGCTCTCTCAGCTCCCCAGCCCTTGATAGCACTATTGTAGATCTTGTCCCTATGGCTGTTGATTTGAGGTGCCCCACGGCAGGTGGAACCCATACTATTTGTCCTTTGTGTCTCCTCTTCTCTGCCTGTCACAGCTCTGATAGTCCCCCGCTGGCTTGTCACTAGATTAGACACGATCTGGGCGGATGTTTAGTATCTCCGGGAGTCCCGAGGGCAGGTTCTGTGTAGCACACAGGAGCCGATTCTGGGCAGCAGTGAGATGTAGCCAACGCCTTTCAGTCGTCAGCTGAGCTGCCAGCTGATGTCTTGATGAATGAACGGGTCTGGTACTAGTATACTCCGGTGAGGGGCGTGGTTGGGAAGGAGCCATACCTGAGGACACCCGTTCTGACTGACCCGAGGCACATCAAAGTTCATTGGTGATGAGACAGGGGCAGAAATCGGGGTGAGGGGCAGCCCCACAGAGGCAGGGTCCCGCCTGGCCTGGCTGGCCCTGGAGAGGCAAGGAGACAGGAGTTAGCACTTTCTGACCTGTGGCCAGCCTGGCAGCTGGCACTCACACTTGGACTCGGGGTTGAGGTGTGGGCAAGAGTACAGGTAGCCATCTCATTTAAGCCAGGACCTTGTGACAAACACGCCGGTGGTCTCTGGCCCAAGCCTTGGGAAGGCTTGTCTTGGTCAGGAGATGACAGCTGTAGCTCTCAGGCTCCCTTAGCAGTGGCTTGAGGTGACCTTGGCTGCATCAGAGCAAGTCAGCTTTACCATCTGTAAAATGGGCCTCGCCTTCCCCACCTCATCTTTGAAGGTCTTCGTCAGAATTCCTCTTGACTTATGGGAATCCTAGCTTGTGCTTAAGGGGTAAAGAGCCTGTGGGGTAATGTGCACACATGTGTGTGTGCAGTTTGGGCCCATTGGTATATTATCACTGCAGCAGGACATTTGTAATCTGCACACCTCCAATAGGAAAGTGGGGCTTCTAGGGGTATAAAAACTCCTCAGAGCTGTAGATGAGTCAGGAGGTCAGCTCGGCAGTGACAGGCAGACAGCCGACTTCGAGACGTGTGCTGTCACAGAGCACACATTGCCTGAAGAACAGCCCCCTCTTCAGCTTTCAATGGTTAAACTATCCTGAATCCTTCCTGAGGATTGACTCTAAAGGAGGTCTGGAAACAGTGGGGGACAAGCTGGGACTGGGGCAGACACCTCCAGGAGACTGAGAGAGGACACTCCCAAGTAGGACTAATGTTCCAAGACGGCTTTAGGTCATCTACTTTGGGGACCAGCCGCAGCAGCAGGAACCTTGGAACCTTGAGCCTGACAGGGAAAGGGGACCATGGGGTGGTGAGCTTGGGATGGGAGGCTTGTCTGAGGGGGCATAGGTGCCCCTGGGCAGGGAAAGGGGCCTCTCTTGGGCTCCTTAACACCAGCTCCTTCCTGCTCTTCAGCCCTACATGCTTGGAAATCTCAGGAGAGAACCTCACTTTCCCTTTCCAGGGCTCAGGATCTTCTGGAAGAGAAAGACAAAGTCTGCTATGGGAAGCTCACTAGAGCCTCAGGTCAAGGTGTGTGGGGAGCTTAGAGGGAACTTAGGGGAGCAGAAGTTTTCCCCATCCCAGATCTCTGCCCTCCCCTCCCTCCTAACCTGCACCCACTTACTTAAATTCAGTATAGCTGGGAACCACCCGAGCGATCACCACCATGGGGTTGGGGCTGTTGACCAGGGGCTCGTTGATTCCCCGAAGGAAGACCTGGAGAAGAGAAGAGGAGGCAAGTGAAGGCCCATGGCTTGTGTCCCTCCCTGAGCCACAGCCAGCCCCACTCCCACCCTACCTCTGACATCTCTCCCATCCCTACACCTGCCATGATCACATGATCATCATGCCTCTACCCATCCCTGGGACCTGCTCCTCCCTGTCCCTGCTTCCCTTGCTTCTTGCTCTGCTCAAGGCTTCTCTACTTCAGGAAGTCACCCTCTGGGTCTGACTGGGGCAAGTGCCCCTGGTTTCCTAAGGACATTCCTGGAATTCAGCTGCCTTGGGGGACAAGGTGTATAAGCACGAGTCTAGGCCTGGGAGGAGGTCTGGTCACGGGTCCTCCTGGGTTACAAGAGCGGGTTCTCTGATTAGACTGTGGTGTGAGAGGACACGCTGTAAACTGAGGACACTAAGCCCAGGGATGGTTTCTCTAATTGTGCTGAGTTTCCCAGTCCAGCATCAGAGGTCAGACGGACGGGGCACTTTCTGATTTGAACAGTCCTGGTGGCTGTTTACCGCAGGGCTTTTCCCAGCAAACGGTGGTTGAGAAGGCAAGCCTCGGCGTCAGCATCGCCCCGGCAGCCCTCATTTCACAGTCTTGCCATGTTGCCAAAGCCTGTAGGTGCTGGCCTGTCTGCTCCTCCGCCCACATCCCCGCCAGCTCCCAGACCCCTCTTTCTGCTGGGGCCTTTTTCTCTCCTAACATGTTCTTGCTTCTGCTTTAGCACATACCAGTTCCTCTCCCTGGGCCTCCCCACCCCCATCCTCTGCTGATTTATCCCAACAGCTGCTGGACCCTGGACATAGCTGGGGGGTCATTCCCTTGCTGGGTCTGGGGAAACCTGGGCCAGACTCAGACCCTCTTTAGGCCTCAGTTTCCCAACCTGTGCATTGAGAGTCTGGGTCTTCTAGCTCTGACATCCCATGGGAAAAGAAGTCCAGGGGTGGGGCTTGCTCTGGATATCTCCCTCACTTCATGACCATCCCCTAAGGCCTTTCTGTCCGGGGGCCCATCTCTGCTGGGCTGCCGGTGGCTAACTCCACACAGGTGTGAACTGATAAGCATTTAAATCGTTCTTAGTGCCTTTTGGCTCTGAGTGGGGCCTCCCAGTGAGCCTCTGATGTCAGTGGAGAGCTGTCACGCTCTATGGCTCACAAGAACTCCAACAGTATGAATGCTGAAGGTAATGGTCTAGGCGTGTCTGTAGGGGATGGACAATTTACACCTGTTTGTGTGCTGACTCTGGCCAGGTGTGAAAGAGACAGCTGTACCACACCTGCTCGTGACAGCCTGGTGAGTAGCTGAAGCAATTTCTTTTTTCACTCTGTCTCCTGGTCTACCTTCGGTAACAGACAGGTGCTCCTGTGGCTGTACCTGTGATATATTCGGGAGGAAGGTCTGTGCTGAGCGGGGTATGGGTGAGTGGGCTGTTGGGGCCAGGGGAGCTCAGACTCTATTAGACAAGTCAGAAGACTGAGGTAGGGGTGGACCAGGTCCACAGTCCTGGGGATGTGGCCCCTTCCCTGGATGAAGCTTGTGGACAGCAAAGCCATCTTGACTTTACTCTTTCTTGTTCCATATGTTGGAGTGACTGGCTGCTCTAGAGAGGGGCCAGACGGAAGGGAGGGAAGAGAACCAGCTGACACCCAGGGGTGGCTGTGGGGGAAGCAGAGAGGTTGTTCAGGATCTCTGTGCTCTTGTATCAGACTCATTTGGGTCTCAGTGTCCCCAGATGTGACATGGGACTAGAGATCAGCTATTGCCCTACCAGGCTCATGGTGCCCCATGGCAAGGGATCAGATCAGGTTTGCTGGGGTAGGAGAAGGCTAGAGTCAGAGTTGTGTGCATCACACACAGGCACTTGTGGATGTGAATCTGTTGCCTAGGGAAAAGCTCAGGGCCCAGGTGCCTGGGCCACGTCTGCCTCCAGCATCAATCATTCCTCCTGAAGCTGTCCTTGGGCTGAAAGGTGAAAGAAAGATCATGGTATGGCCCATACTTGGTCTGCCCAGTGGACGAGGTGTTGGGAGAATGAGTGAGTGAATGAGGTTGTAAATGCTCAAGCAGTAGACCAGCCAAACTTCAGGAAAGGCCAGGGAGATGACAGGCTTTGTCTGGGAGTCTTAGGCCCTAGGTCATGGGTCATAACCCCAACAGGGAAGAACAGGACTGAACACAGCCAGGGCCTGGACTGTGGTATGGAAGATGGACTTTTCCTTGCTCCTAGGAGTACAAAATCTGAGGGAACCTGTGTTGCTCCCTGAAATGCACATGAGGAACACAGCTGTCACTCAGTCCCTTCTTCCTCCATCCAAGGGTAATATAGGAAGGAGAGACCAGGGCACTTTTGTCCCAATCAAGGACTGTCTTCACAAACTCGACTATTTTGTTGATGTTTTTAATATTTTTTAAAGTTTATTCTTATTGTGTGTGTATGGTATGTTTGTGTGTGGGAGGTGTGCTTGTGCCATGGTGTGTGTGTGTGTGTGTGTGTGTGTGTGTGTGTGTGTGCGTGTGTAGGCCGTAGGACAACCTTGCGGAGTCAGTTCTCTGTGTGTATTTCAGGGATTGAACTCAGGCCATCAGGTTCACACAGTAAACACTTTACTCACTGAGCCATCTCACTGGCCCCACTGTGGTTAATTTAGAAAGGCCCTCATTGCCTTTGCCCTTTTTGATTTCTTCCCTAAACACCTCTGCTCCATCCTCTTGGGCCATTCAGAGGCAGTCAAGGGCTCCACCTGTCCCCACAGTCCCCACAGTCCCCCGGTGCTGGTACCTCCAGAGCTGTATGGTCACAGCCAATGTATTGGGGTAGTAGGCTGCCCTTCCGAACCACGGTGGCGTAGAGGCGGGTCTTGGCTGTGGCATCATCAGCTTTCTTAGACTGCATGGGGTGAAGACAGGATGGAGACAGAAGATGCACAGGAAGGAGAATGTCTAAGGGGCAGAGCCTGGCCATAAATCCAGCCCTGTGTGGACACTTGCTTATCATTGCACCACTGGGACTCCAGCTGTAATTAAAGCTCATGGTCCCTGGGAGCCCTTCCAAGAAGATCAGCCAATAAATCTCCCCTTTTCCGTTTGAATATTTCATTGCCCTTGCAAGGACTACTGCCTGCTGCCTGCACTCTTGGTAAAGATATGATAAGGAGGCCTGGGGTCTAAGTGGTTAGAGGGCTAGGGGCCTGGCAGATGCTCCAGAAGACAGATCTAGGGCTACCTCCAGGGTCTCTTGGGGTCTTTGCTTTCCTGCCTGCCCTGATGCCCCTTCTGTAGTCCTGGAGCTCAGGGAAGATAATGATCTCTGGCACCATAGTTGAAGAGTTGCTTGGCAGGAAGGTGAATGCCAAGGCCTGGGGGAAGGAGCAGGATGGGAGCTACACATGCAGAGTTTTTCCCGTGTGCCAGCACGTTACCCAGCACCACACTGGAGCCTGTCCAGAGGTGTCTTGTTTTGCCTTTGCTAGGGAGCAATGGAGGTCTGGAGTAAAGCGGCCTCCTATGGGCACACAGCTTTAAGTGGCAGACCTGGGACAGGAGCCCAGACAATCTACTCTCACATTGTCCTTTCCTTTGGAAGGAAAGGTTCTGGAGTGCATGTTGGAGGAAAGCAAAGGGATGCTTCTGCTCCTGTGTGGTCCAGGACCAGGCACTCAGTAGGTGCTTAATAAATAATTGAGCAATGAGAGTGACTCTTCCCCTTCACCAGTCAGCACTAAGGAGTCTAGTTCAAGGTTGAGAGGCTGGAATTTCTACTCCAGGTTGGTATTCAGTTGTCCCCCTGACAGGGTTCATTCTGGAGAATGTTTTGCCTACCAAATTTATACTCCATATCTCTGGCTTGGAAGGAGCATGACCTGGGCCCGCCCTCAACCCTATTCTTAGAGAATATTTGGGAATATCAAAGCACTTACTTCCCATCAGATCTCCCCTACCCAGCCAGAGGTTAGGCTCAGAGCCCAGGGCTTGCTTGGGCTTACCTTTTTAAACTCAAAGTGGTATGGGTGGAATACACGCAGGTATTTAATGGGGATTTCATAGGACACCAGCTCCTCCTTCTTATTGTTGTCCATCACCTTGAGGATGACACCTGGAGAGAGTGGGGGGTGGGGAAGGACCTTTCCCAGTGATGGGAGACAGTGAGAGGCAAGGAACATTGCTGAGACAGCCAGACAACGGAACACATGGAGGAGGAACGCATCCTTTCCTCGTGTGGCCATTTTCACAGAATTAAACACTCCCTTCTGGAGGGAGGAGGGAGGCTTATAAAACTCAGGAAAACTATGTAATGAAAAGGCTCAGAAAATTACAACACTCACAAGCCCCTCTCTAAAACTACAACAGCAGTCCACAATTAGCGGTAGAAGGAGACTCTGGTGGAGCTGCCTGCAGGCTGGGCCAGAAGCTCCACAGATGCAGCCTTTGTGAGTGGCCTCCCATGCTGAGGGTGAGCTTTTCAGTGATACCACTGCCTTTGAGTCACCCATGCTCATGTAACTGCACTGGTTAGTTTTTGTCAAGTTGGCACAAACGAGAGTCCTGTGGGAAGAAGGACCACCAGTTGGGAAACTGCCTCCATCATATTGAATTGCAGGCATGTCTTTGGGGGCATGTTCTTAATTGCTAATAGATATAGGCCACTGTGGGTGGTACCATCCTTAGGCAGATGGGCGTGGTCTGTATAAGAAAAGTAGTGAGCAAGCCAGTAAGCAGACTTCCTCTATTGATTTTTGGCTAAGCTACTGTCTTGAGTTCCTGCCTTGGTTTCCCCTGATGATGGACTGTAACCTGTGAGTCAAATAAACCCTTTCTTCCCCAAGTTGTTATTGGCCCGTGTTTTATTATAGCAATGGGGAAGGAAACTAATAGAGTAACTCCTTCCTTGAAGTAACCTAAATAAACTTAATATGGTCCATCAAGATGGACTTGAGAGGAATCATTAGTTTGTCATGGTACACCACCTGGGGGTAAATGCATTTGTTTCCCCAGGGAAAAGTCACACAACACATGTACATGTAGGGAACACATATGTGCCTATAAGCCCCCAGGCATTATGTACATGTAGGAAACTCACATGTGCCTATAACCCCCCAGGCATTATCTGCATTTCTATCCAGGGCAAGACTCCATGTCATGTGCTGTTAGAACCTCCAAATGTGAAGAACCTCTGAGCCCCAGAATGGTCACATAGGACCAAGGCCAGTCCCATGAGGCAATAGACATATGTGAGCACAGTTACAGGCAAGCAGTAATAGTGCCACCTGCAGGACTAAGACCCCTTCCCTTAGTCAGAGGCACTCACACCAGCTCTTCAGGTGGGACAGAAAGGAGTGTGTCCCGTATGTTTTAGGTAGGGAAACAGAGGCTCAGTAAAGAAAAACAATCCACTCAAGAAAGCTCTCAGTATAAGAACCTATAAAAGTCTACTCCATGGGACTGGAGAGATGGCTCAGTGTCAAGAGTCCTAGCAGCTGTCCAGAGGACCTGGGTTCAACTTCCAGTACCCACATGGCAACTAACAACACTGGTAACTCCAGTTCCAGATCTGATGTCCCCTCCTGGCCTTCACAGACACTGCATGCATGTGATGCACAGACAGGCAGGCAGACAAAACACCCACACTCATAAAACAAAAATAATAATTAAAAAAGCCTACTCCAAGTAAACTCAGTACTTTGGGGAGGTTAAAATTTATTTATTTTCATTTTTTTGTGAACGAGTGTTTGCCTACATGTATGCATGTGCACCATTTGAGAGCCTTGTGCCTGCAAAGGCCAGAAGAAGGTGTCAGATTCCCTGGAACTGGAGTGTGGTGTGGTAGTTTGAATATAATTGGCCCCCTTTAAATTCATAGGGAGTGGCACTATTAGGAGGTGTGGCTTTGTTGGAGTACGTATGACCTTGTTGGAGGAAGTGTGTCACTGTGGAGTTAGGTTTTGGGGTCTCATATATGTTCAAACCATGACCAGCGTCTCAGTTCACTTCCTGTTGCCTTTGGATCAAGATGTAGAACTCTCAGCTCCTTTTCTAGGACCATGTCTGCCTGCCTGCCACCATATCCTACCATGATGATAATAGACTTAAACCTCTGAACTGTGAGCCACCCCAATTAAATGTTTTCCTGTATAATAGTTGCCATGCTCATGGTGTCTCTTTATAGCAATAGAAACCCTAACTAAGACAGAAGTTGGTACCAGGGACTGGGATATTGCTGTGATAGGCCTGATAATGTTTTTATTTGAAAGAATATAGAATTTGGGGCTGTGGATTAGAAAAGCAATTGAATGCTTTAAGTGCTGCTTAATGGGCCATACTGGTAGGACATAGAAGACAGTGGTGCTGAGGGTGATTTGATGAATTGTGGGGGCACAGCTCAAGATGTTTCAGAGGAGAAGAATATTAATATGTGGAGAATAATATTAATATGTGGCCTAGAGAGCGTTCTTATGATACTTTGGTGAAGCATGTGGCTGCTTTTGGCCCATGTCTGAAGAGTGACTGGGACTAAAGTGAAAAGTTTGGATTAATTCCATTGGCAGAGGAAATCTCAAAACAGCCTAGTATAGACCCTGCCATGTGGTTATTAGTGGTAACTCTAATGAAGGCAGATCTCTGAGTTTGAGGCCAGCCTGGTCTACAGATCCAGTTTCAGGACAGCCAAGCTTAGGCAATGAAAGAAAACAGAAAGCTGGTCAAGATGTAACTGAACAAGGGGGCCATGTTTAGTCCCAGCAAGTAGCAGAACTTGGCAGCTTCAGCCCTGTGGTTCTGGCTTTAAGGATAGAAGGAAGAGAGGGGTAATATTCCTCCATTATTCCTCAGTGACTAAGGAGAGCTGCTGAGGCTAGGCATGTGTCAGGGGTATCTCTGAATGCAGGCCTAGAGAGGCCATTGCATGAAGCTGTGAAGTTGAAACCTGGATTGCCTTGGAGACCCTTAAATGTTGGAGATGCCAGAGCTGTGGGATACCTGCTGAGGAGAGTTGCAAGCAGGGAGTGGAGCTAGCCCAAGAGAGAGAAATGTGTTGCAGTGAATGAAGCTAAAAGGAGTTTAAGTTCTGAAGAGCATTTTGACATCAGACATGGAGATGCAGAGTTTGGAGTTTGCCCAGCTGTTTTTTTTTTTTTATCTTGCTTTGGTTTAGTATTTCCTCATCATGCTCCCTTCCCTGTATTTTGGGATGATAATGTATATCCTGTGCCATTATATGTTGGAAGTATGTGATCGGCTTTTTAATTTTGATTTTATAGGGGATTACAGTTAAGAGACTGCATGAACCTCAGAAGAGACTTTGAACTTTGGACTTTAAAACATTGTTGAGACTGTGATAGACTATGGGGACTTTTGAAGTTGGATTAAATGCATTTTGCCTTATGTTATTGTTACAAGTTTATGGGGGTCAGTGAGTGGAACTTGGTATTTTGAATGTAATTGACCCCATAAGCTCATAGGGGGTGACACTATTAGGAGATATGGCTTTGTTGGAGTAGGTATGGCCTTGTTGGAGGAAGTGTGTCACTGTGGAGTTAGGTTTTGGGGTCTCATATATGCTCAAGCCATGCCCAGTGTCTCAGTTCACTTCCTGTTGCTTTTGGATCAAGATGTAGAACTCTCAGCTCCTTCTCCAACACTATGTCTGCCTGCATGCCACCATGTCCCACCATGATGATAATGGACTAAGCTTCTGAAACTGTAAGCAAGTCATGCCGATTAAATGTTTTCCTCTTTAAGAGTTGCCGTGGTCATGGTATCTCTTTATAGCAATAGAAACTCTAACTAAGCCATGGCAGATGTAAGCTGCCATGTGGCTGCTGGGAACTGAGTCCAGGTCCTCTGCAATAGCAGCAGGTGCTTTTAAACACTGAGCCATTTTTTCCAGTCCCTACTCCAAAGAAATTAGAATGAAGATCAACACACCATTTAGTAAACACTTCCCAGAGACCACATTGTCTCCTAAAATCAGGATAAACTTTAAGGAGAAAGCCAGCATCCTGGAAATGATCATGGTGCCCACTCATGAGCACCTGCTGTGTTCCAGGCATGGTGATCACAAGTATATAGCTATTATTCCTATGAATTCTGATGGCAAGCATCATCACCTTTCTCTCTAAAATATGATCGGTGGCACTCAGAGAGGCCATGGAACTGGATCAGCATCACAAGCTAGGAGATGGGCGGCAAAGAGGCTGGATTCAGTGACTTGATGCATTTTCACGTTCTTGGAAATCTGGGGTGTTTTTTTTGTTGTTGTTGTTGTTGTTTTGTTTTGTTTTGTTTTTTTGAGAAGAAGGAAGAGATGGGGAATGAGGAAAGAGGAGAAGGATAAAGTGATGGGGGGGGGAGATAGAGCTGGAAGAAGGAGAAGCTAAAGAGATACAGAGGAAGATGGGCTAGGGAGGACAATGCTTGAGGTCTACCCTTCCCGAGAGCACATTTAAGCACCACGGACAGCTGCTGCCCCAGTCCTGTGCACCCCTCCCACCCGCAGTGGGGTGACTAGAGGGTAGGAAGCCATTCGTTCTTTCTCAGTATTCTTCCTTACAGCCACCCTGAACACACAGAGAGGGGAAGCCACTTGCCAAGAGTGGGCTACACGGAACCCATACCCTGAAGGAAAGAGGCATTGGAAGGTCCTGCAATTGACCAGAAGAAAGTAAAGTATAACACCTCCAGGATTTGAAGTGAGCAGGTCTGAGTTCTCTTACCAAGATGCTAATTTGCTTTCTGGCCTCTAGGAAGTCATTTAGCCCCTCTGGGCTTCTGTATAACATTAATACTTTATTACCAAACAGAAAAGAAAGAAATCTTATCCAATTCCTAAGATTTCTGAGGCAGGACTTATAAATGAGGACCTCCCTCTCTTCATTTCCCTGCCCTGCCCTGGCTCTCACCAATTTCCCTTGCTAACCATCTGCAGCTCCCCACACACTCACCCATCCCTGAGCAGACCTGGGAAGATTCTGTAGGAGGATCCCAGAACTCCCAGCCAAGATCCAACGACAGTAGCCCAGGAAGCTGTAAACACATACCCACTCCCCATGGACTCTGAGTTCCCCAAACTAATCAGGATTTTATGAGACCCTGCATCTACCTATCTTGGGACACCCTGTTTTTGCAGGAAGCTGTCCTTGGGCTGTAACTGGGGGAATGGACAGCCATTCCTTCCATGATCTTGTCTTCTTGTTTCAAACACGCTTCATCAGCTTCCTGTTTGGGCACTGAGCCCTTCTGCTCCCCACCACTCCTTTTGTGTGGCCAACAAGCCATTTTGGCTGCCCGCCCACTTTGGCCTTGACCCAGGGTCTAAAATTCCCCTTTGCTTTTCATTAACATGTTCTCCAGCTACCTCCCCCCAATCCTCTTGCCTCTTGGCCTGGCCCCCAATTCCCTACCCGCTGTAGATATCACCACAGCAACCAGTTCCAACTAGGTTCCAACAAGCGACTTCAGTCTGTAAAGAGGTGCCTGCCAATATTCTCTGATTCATGTGGCCTCCTCACCCTCCTGTTCCTCTTGTCTCTGCTGCAACTCGTCCTGCCTCTGGCTACACAAAAGACTCAGGACTACTGACCTCATTACACCCTTCCTCATCTCACCCCAGTTGTGCATGGCAGAAGGCAGGGCCCACCTACCGCCACTACTTACTTACACACACACACACACACACGCACACGCACACGCACACGCACACGCACACACACACACACACACACACACACAAGGGGAGAGACTACAGCACAGACAGCAATACTGTGCAATGGCATTCACATAAACACACGAGCCAGCACACAGACCCCCACAAAGGTATTAGTGTACAAGCACATATGTGTATCTGTGTGAAATCCCAGGGTGTTTTTTTTTCTTCTCTTTCATATCTTCTCAAACCATCCCCACAGCTCCACTTCTTCCTTTTTACAGGAAGGAAACTACAGCTAGCCTTCTCCCTGTGTGTGGGAACCCAGTGTGTTACCTCTTTTCCCCCCACAGTCTCTTGATAGTCAGCTTTTGGCTCTGTGAGGTGAACAAGGAGGACAGTAAATCTGCCTGCAAGAAGTGGGGATGCTGATCTGACTAGCTGAGTCCAGGGACACGGCAGGGGACATCTGCTCTGTGCTGCTAGTGCTCCCAAGCTGCCCAATGTCAGTGCTCCCAGGCTGCCAGTATCAGTGCTCCCAGACTGCCCAGTGCCAGTGCTCCCAGGCTGCCCAGTGTCAGTGCTCCCAGGCTGCCCAGCGCTAGTGCTCCCAGGCTGCCCAGTGTCAGTGCTCCCAGGCTGCCCAGTGTCAGTGCTCCCAGGCTGCCCAGTGCCAGTGCTCCCAAGCAGTTCTGGCATCAGCAGTCAGTGCTTCAGTATGCCCAGCCCAACCTCTCACTTGGGGGTAGACATTAGATGGTCTCACAGTGAGAAACACACAAGCTCACTTGCACGTGTGTATACTGGTACCTGGTCCAAGACCAAGGTGGGACTAGCCAGGGATAAAGATCCCTTCTAGCTAGAGGCATTAATCAAACAAACCCCAGCTCAGCTAGAACCTGGAGCTCCAGTGATCTGAGATGCCTAGTCTGTCTATGCTCACCCAGCACTCCTGTTATTTAAATTCCCTAAGCCTCAGTATTCTCTTCCAAGTAGCATAGCTCCTCTTAGGAGGTGGTGACTCTAATGATGGATGCGTGGGGACATGCCACAAGACTATAACGTGCCATTTCAGTGGGACATGGCAGTAATAACAACCATGAAAATAATAACAACCGTCATAAAAAACGATAAGCTCACATTGTCTGGAAAATTCATTTATGTGGAACAACTCATTTTTCCAGCAGGCTGGGGAGATGAGGCGTGATGGGATTATGATTTTTTTTTAAATGCTTTTATCGGAGTCCAGGGAGGCACTCAGGTGATCTCCAGCTGTGTTGGGAGGAGGCTGCTTTTGCCTTCCATGGCTGGTGGGGCTGTGTTCACTGCACCTCCCACACGCCAGCCCCCAGCCCCCAGTCTCACCTTCTCGTCCTGCATCCTCCGCCTGGATCTCCACTTTCACTGTGTCCCCCCAGATGGGTGCTCTGGTGGGTTCTGAGGTCACAGAGGTCACTGCTTTGGGGCTGGGAGCGGTGGCTTCCTCTGATGTGGTTTTTCTGGAGAGGAGGGGCAATTGAGTTAGAGGGAGGCTTCCTGCCTGCTGTGACCCCTTCCTGGGCTCCACCGTGCTGAGAGGGTAGACAGGAAGTGGGCAGCTCTCCCCATAGAGACGCTCATGCCATCCTGGGCTCAATGAATGCCAGGCCTCTCCCCTCAGCTGTCCTGTTTGGTGGCCACACCATCTCGCCGGCCACTACTGAGGCCTTTGCTTAGGTACAGGAGCCAGAAGTTCCAAGTGAGAGCAGGGTAGATGTCATATCTGTCTGACTTCCTGCCCCTTGCCAAAGAGGGCTCCTGGCAGGTGCCTATATGAGGGACCCCATCTGGACCCTCTTCTCTGGAGGTCTGTTCAATGGGAAAATGCTTCTGGGTAACAGTTGGCCCTGTACCGCCCACCTAAGTTGCTCACTCCTGGCTTTTATTTCTCTAAGTGTGTGGCCCAGAGTTCCAGGCTGGCCCCGATGCCTCAGTTCTGAACCCCTTCAGTGGGGTATACTATTTCCCTACCCACAGAACTCTAGGGTGGACACTGGAAGCTGGGCATAGGGCAGGAGAGAGAGAGCTTCAGGGCCCTTGAGCACTCAGGCTATCAGAGGCAGGGTATGCGGGTGAGGCAGGAGCACAGTGTAGCCCATAGGTGTGGGAGATGAGCCTCCCAGAGATCCAGGGTCCTTAGACAGCTCAATGAAAGAGTTAATATCCTTGTGTTATTTTCAGCCTGTAAATGGTGTTGCTACAGTGACTGCTGCAATCATGGGTGAGCAGTCTGCGACCCCAGCCTTTAGGAGGGGAGCTACACTACACACCAGCAGGGGAGGTCTGGTGCACCTCCCCCTCTGCCATCATTTTGTCCTATCTCTGTGACCATGGCTGACTGAGGGTGCCACATGAGCTCTTCCTGCCGTTCTGTACTTCCGTTCTCTCTCTTATATAGCTACACTGGCAAAGCCAGAGACTTGTGAGCTTCCAGGCTTTGCCATCAGCCCACCGCACTGATGTAAGTGCACAGAGACACCTCAGCCTCCCGCACTGGGGCTCTGTACCTCTGACAGAGGCAGAGGAAGACAGCAGAGTGGCGGTGGAAACGTGGGTGAACTAAGGACACGCGGGAAGGAGAGCAGGCCCTCCTCCACGGCACACATCACAAATCTGCCCCCCGCACAGGCTCATCCTTGGGGGCCTCTTAGGGATTTTCAAGTGACTCCATGTGGATAGAAAATATCAAGCCAAGGGTGTGGACTTGTGGCCAGTGACAGGGCTGAGATCAGAACCCATGACCTGTCCCTTGACAGCCCTTCTTCTCCCTCCAGCTCCTGCCCTCTCTCCTCCTCTATTCATGCTTTAGGGGGTTTGCAGGAACAAGTCAGAGTTAAAAAATGTGGGAAGTTAGACAGAGCTTTCCCTTAGGACCAGAAAGAGTTAAGTCTCCCCCAGCCTAGCCAAGAGGTGGTCAGGGAGGTGAGTGAGATGAAGGGAAGGGGGAGGGAGGCCCAGGGGAGAAGGTGGGGGGCGGCGGAAGAAGCTTTTAGCAGGTGGGAGAGTCTGTCAGGGTAATGGCTTTTCCTGGCACAGCTGACTGACTCCTTGGGGCCTTGATGAGAATCTAGAACTGGAGTTGGGGGTGGAGAGAGCACTCTGATTCCTCCCAGAGTGGAAGCAGGGGACCAGTTGACTCCTGAGTTCCAGTCCCAGTCCTGCAGTGGGATCCTGGCACCTGGCCGAGTTCTAGGTCCCCAGGCTAGCAGCTCAGGTCTCCCAGTACAACTTCAGGGCCCAGGGGCCCTCTCTAAGACCGACCGACATCCCTTGCAGCTGTCTACAAAGTTTGAGGCTCCTCCCTCCCTGTCTCCAAAGGCTTGCCCTTGCTAAACAGCCTGACAGCTGCAGTCAGGGGCTGGAGGGACTGGTGCCTATTTTCTCAGGGCTTAGAGCTAGCTCAGTCTCAGCAGG
The DNA here is from genome assembly GCA_902168425.1 of Peromyscus attwateri. Taxonomy (NCBI): domain Eukaryota; kingdom Metazoa; phylum Chordata; class Mammalia; order Rodentia; family Cricetidae; genus Peromyscus; species Peromyscus attwateri. The sequence goes on from CABHPP010149601.1 coordinate 20,108, forward strand.
AGGGGACTGGGGTTGGGTGAAGAGGAGGAATGCAGCTACCTTGGGCCCCAAGCTATAGGAAAATGCAACCCCTGTCCCCAAAGGCCCACACTTCCCCCAGGGTAGAAGAGGAGTGTGTCTGACAAACTTCAGGCCTCTAAGCCTGAGTTACCTGAAGCTCCCACCCCAGCGCTGTGTGAGGGGCCAAGTGCAAGCACAGCTGTGAGTGGGAGGCAACGAGAAGCTTCTTGCTTTTTGGCTTTTGTTTTTTGTTGTTTTTTTTTTCCTTCAAGGTCATGACTAAGGGAAAATGCAGTAGCTTGTCCCACTGGCTACTGCTGCGGGGTGGAGATGTGGAAAATCAGCAGACGTGGGTCCTGGGGATTGATCTGAACTCAGGTCCTCATGCTTGCTCAGCTTTACAGACTGAACCACATCTCTGGTACCCTTCACCATCTCCATCCCTGTCCTTACTTCTATGGCTGGCTGTTAGCCTCCTGCTGCCTCTTGCTGTCTTCCAGTCCCATCTGAATCTGTCTCCCCCCATTTGCCCCACAGTCCTTTGGGCCTCCCAGTCCTTTTAGAACTTCAAAGCAAACTGCACGGGGAGTGCCCCCCCCCCCCCCCCCCCCCCCCCCCCCCCCCCTGCCAATCCCGGGACAGCTCACCAGGAGAGCAAAGCAAAGGGGAGGGCCCCAATTCAGTCTGTTCTGGTTGCTGGAGACCTAGAAAGCTCTCAGGAGAAGGAGTAGGGCCAAAGCCATGTTACCAGAAACACCCGGAGGGAGGCACTCTAGCAGGCCTTAAGAAGGATAAATGAAGGACAGATCTTTAGATGGGTACATGGCACACTAAAGGTCCTGCTAGCTTTCAAAGAGGTCCGCTATGACTCTGTTGATGGCTCTCCTGGAGGACCTAGAGGGAGGTGGGAAGACAGGTTCAAGCTAGGTGTCCTTGAGGTCAGCTGCCAGGTGTGTGGTTGGGCCTGACTATCTTGAGAAGACCAGGCAACCCCCACCCCCGCCACGCCAGGCTCCTTCAAGTCAACCCCAGAGCCAAGGACACCAGGTTCCTCACCCTCTAGGAGGCAAGTAGCAGCCAGACTCCGAGGCCTCAAGTCTATCTTCCTCCTGTAACGCACTTAGCCTGAAGACCTCTCTCCAAGGTCAATCTTCCGCAACAGGGGTAGGAGCTACAGAGCTAGTCTCTGCAGAGTGGGTCAATGGTTGCATTCCTGTCTCTGAGCTCACCTACCATGGCTAGCAAGGGAAGATGTCTGGAGGAGGCAGGGATCACAGAGATGTCCCCAGGAAGAGGACCTTTCCACGGGGAAGGCTTGCAGACTTGTAGGAGGTCAGGAGCTGGCTCATGGCAAGTCACAGGAGGGGCAGGCTTGGGCAGTCAGGCTTTTGGGCCTCCTGAAAGAGTCCTTTCTGGAGTTTTCTTTATTCCAGACGCACCTTCAGGGTCCTTTGAGGTCACATAAAGGAAGGGACAGCCCTGACTCCTGTGGCCCCGGCTAAGCCTCGTGGAACTCCTTGGCAAGAAGCTATGCCCAGGGAATCATTAAAGAGGAGAGGGTTGATCTGAGACAGGTAGAGTCCAATCCAAAGCCCCTTCTCTTTCCTCTCTCATTTTAGACCCAGCCCAACAGTCAGACCCCCATTTCATGTATTCCCTCCTCTGACTCCAATGCTGTTCAAGTCCTTGTGGGCTCCAGGCTAACCAGAGTCTGTCACTTAGGGCATAAATGGAGCTGTTATCTTCTGCAAAGTGATGGGCTCTCATCCGGAGTTTCATTGATTAATTACAGACTAATGAACCATCACTAATTGCTGATGATATAACAACAACACCTGGTGGGCCTCTGTGGTTAGTTTTTGTAAACTTGACATTAAACTTAGACATGCCTGGGAAGAGGGAATCTTAATTGAGGAATCTCCTCCATCAGACTGCTCTACGGAACACTTTCTGGATTGCTAACTCATGTAGGAGGGCCCAGTCCACTGTGGGCGGTGTCATCCTTGGGCATGGATTATATAAGAAATGTAGCTGAGGAAGCCACAGCAAGCCAGCCAGTAAGAAGCATTCTTCCATTGGTTTCTGCTTGAGCACCTGCCTGGAGCTCCTGCCTTGGCCTCCCTCGTGATGAACTGTAACCTGTAAGCTGAAATAAATCCTTTCTTTTCCAAGTTGCCTTTGGTCATGGTGTTTATGGTAACATGGAAGCAAACTAGGAGAGCCTTCATCCACAGGATGACTCTAAAGTATAAGCTGAGGTCAGGGATCCCCTACCAACAGGAAACTAACTCTGCCATCTATAGGAAGTGACTTAGCTTTGGGAACAGAAAGGAAATGTGGTTAAGCTAAAAAGTTCTTTAAAGTTCAGGTTGGGTGTTATGGTGCATCTCTGTGAGCCACACTTGGGAGGGGAATTGCCATAAGTTTGAGGCCAGCCTGGTCTATATAGTAAGTTCTAGGGTGCCCAGGGCTCCATAGTAAGACTCCATCTTAAAAAGCCAAAAACCAAAAATGAGACTTTGGCTCTCCACCTATGCATCCCTTTCTACTTCAGCTGTTCTTAGAGGAGCCCTTCATGGGGGTGGAGATGCCATCTCTTTTCAGAACTCAGTTAGCTGGGTGGATCTTCCCATGTGGTTCAAGAGGGAACTGTGGTCCACAGAATACATTGTCTGAGGTAAATTTATAGTCAACCCTGTATACTGGGCATTGTCACATCCTCTCTCTTCTGGAAAAGGAACTTTCCTGTTTCCCAAAGATGGTCTCTGAGGCTGGGGACAGCACTGGGCCAAAGACAGCATGCTGCCTGCCTCACCTGCAAGCCTCAGGGGGCATCTATCCTAGGTCATCATGGTGAGGCTCTCAGAAGTCACCTTCTTAGGATAGGGAGGCACCAAAATCCTGTGTGGGCAAATGACAGTCCCTGTGACAAGCTGTGGGTCTGAGCGAGACAACTGGAGAAGGTCTCATGTCTGAGATCCTCTCAACAGATCAATCATTGACCATCCACTCTCCTAGCATCCCCTTGCCTCTGTAAGCAGCCTTAGCACAGGAGGGACCCAGGCCAGACACTGAGGTGAACCTCCCAGCCTCAGAATTCTTCCTGAGTGTTCAGATTTATTATTCCCAGGTCTGGGGTCTGGGGTATCTCCTTGCCCAAATGCTGGGGACTGGAGCCTGTTCAGATGTTCTCTGGGATGACTGTGGACAGAGGACAAAGGGGTGGGGACAGTGTCACCTTACCAGCTCCTTCCTCCCATGTACACTACTGACTTCAGGAGCAGGGACCTGACCGGCCACGTCAGGTGCTCATATCTTACTTCCCAGTCTTAGCCAGTGGGTCCCAACTTCATGTGAATGAAGACAAGAGATGGTTGTGGGAAGGCATATGGAGGTGGCTCTTTTCCTGAAGCTGTGCTGGGCACCCTTGGCTCAGATGCTGGGACCCTGCCAGTACTGCTTCAGCTCCTAGCTCTGCCCTGGAAGCAGAAGGCAAGCTCAGATCCTAAGGGCTGTAAGGGCTGTCCCAGTCGACTATTCTTAAAGGTGGGGGAAGCCAAGCCTGGCTATAGGGACTGGACCTCTTCAGGAGTCCAGCCCAGATCCTGGCCTCTCTGTTCTCACAGGGCCTCATAGCTGGATCCTGGCTCTGGTTTTGCAAGACACACAGACCATCTTCTGAGTCCCCAGCCACAGTTCTGAGCTAGTCTTTGGACCAAACTCCTCCAACACTTTCACAGCACCCAGAGCACTGTCCTCAGGTCTTGAGATGCTTAGGAAGACTGGGTCACATCTACCAGTCCCTCCTCCATCCTCTTAACCCCCTTCCTGTGGGAAGAGGAGAGGAATTTTACCCTTTATCCTTTCCAGAGGTAAATCCCACAGCTTTTTGAGAATTCTGGGCTGGTCTCACTAAAGGCCAGAGGAGGTGGATTGGGGTTCAGGCGCACAGTTGTTGATTTGAGTCTTGGCTCTTGGCTCCACTACTGTGGATCCAGACTTGTTCTTAAACATTTCTTCCACTAAGGTGCCCCGTAGCTAATGGTACCAGATAGGGTGAGGAAGCTCTGTCCACATGTCCATTCACGGGGCTGAGGGGAGGCACAAATTGGACCCGGGACTTCTAGGGCTTTCAGGGTGCAGTGTGAGGATAGCGGGGGGTGGAAGAGACTCCAAGGAGAGAAGGTGTGCATAGAAGAGGCCACAATGGAGCTGGAAGCAGTATTTGCAGGTGTGGAGGCTAGAGGAAAGCCAGAGGCAGGGAAGGGTATCTGGCCATTCCGGAAATGAGAAAAAGGGAGGCTTCAAAGAGGCAATGGCTGCTCACACAAGCCAAAGGACAGTGCTGGGGAAGTGACTCTTCTGGGAGGAGAAGACTAGTCAGCACAGCTGGATGTGGCATTGAGTCTAAGCTGCGCGGGGAGGGGAGAGCTAAGAGGGACCACTGCAGATTCTAGCTGACCAGGGCTGTTTGGCCTGCATTGCAAGCTCTGGATTTCACACAGAAATCTAGATTTCAGCACAGTGTAGACAAGCCCCAATTCCCCCAAATCGGAAATCAGCAGGCAGGTGTTGGGGTGGGGTGGGGGGTGCTCTGATGGAGCCAGGGCCCTTGGCTTTGCCAGACTCTGCTACGCCCTATTACATCACACACCAATGACCTCAGGGTTATGTCACAGGTCTGGCCCTGAAAGTGTGAACTTTGACATTGTTAGTGAAGCCCCTTCTGATGGAAGCTGTGTGGCTGGGTGGAGGGCGACAGACACAGGGAGGAGGCAAGGACAGGTGGAGCTGAAATGGGACCCAGAGGCCTCCGCCAGGTGGCCTCCCTCTGTCTGCTGTACACTACACCACGAGACACCCATTTCTGAAGCCCACAGGGCCCAGCCTGGGCAGGGGGAATTCAGGCAAAGTTTAGAGGGAAGCCCAAGCTCCCAGCAGCCCATGATGTCTGGGGAGGGAGTAGCTTGGTAGGGACTCTGCACATGCTCAGTAAAAAAAGCTCTGAGGCCTATGCATCATGTACCGTGGACTCCAGAAAGAGCCCTCCCTGCCCTGCTACTCACCCTCTTCCCAAGCATGCTTGCTTCTGTTGGGCAGCATTGCCCCCCCCCCCGGCTGTTTCTCAGGAGACTGGTGAGGGCTCATACCGTCAGGGCTGAACGTATCATTTCAGAACGAAGCCTCAGGGGCCTTGTGCTGAGCTGATGGGGAAACATCTGGAAAGACTGTAGTGTCTGGCTGGGGTGGGGGTGTCCCAGGCCAGCCCCACTTTAACCACTGACACCAGCTGTGTTTACAGTTCTGGGACATTGGGAGGTTCTCACAGAACAAAAATTTGGAGTCTCTGAGCCTCGAGAGTGAAACCATATGGAGCAGGTGTGGGCAGGAAATCGGGCTACAGGACTGAGGCCTTCCAGGTTGATGGAGTCCCAGGGCCCAGCAGGATCTGCTCCCCAGCCTTGTCTCTTTCCCCAGGGGCATCCTTCTGGAAGACAAGGAGCCTTGATCTCTACTAGAGTCAGTGGTCAGAAAGGAACTGTTACCTTTATCTGCACTTTTCAGGGCCAGCCAATTACCTCAGTCCAGTCCTTCCCTCTCCAGGGCCTCAGACTTCTTGGCTACTTCGAGGGGACAATATCACTTCCCTCCCAGGGCCCGCTGTTAGGAATGTATAGGGAACTGGATTACTGGTGAGCTTAAAACAGGACAAAGTTACACACGGGGGCCACGTTCTTCCTGGAACTGTCCCTCAAGTACGGTCACTGATAGTGTTCATTTTGCTAAGCTCAAACCCTCTGGTTGTCGAGGCAGAGGTCACCTATGAGTTATCCTGGACTTCTACCGTCTCTGCTCAGATTCTTACCCTCTGTGGCCCCTTGGCTACAGGCAGGGCAGGTAGGTCCAGAGCACAGGCTGGGTCTCCAGGCTGGCCACCGCATCTCTTTGGAAGGCTGTTAGGGCCTTGACGCCAACATTCCTCCTCCAAGAGGGGAAACTACTGCATAAAAAGTCAGTTCAGCTGGGAGATAGAAAGGACTTTGGATTTTGGAATCCTGGATCCTCGCCTGGGGACCTATTTGCTGTGTGACCTCAAGGATCCTAGAAATGCTCTGAGCTGCAAGATGTCCATATGTGAGATGAGGCCTGGAACCTACACACTCCCTGGGCACATATGCCTCAAACATGCAGTTCTTTAACTCGCCTCTTACTGGAACCTTTACTGTCTACTTCCAATATCCTTTCCAATCAGTCACAAGGGACAGAGCCATCTGTGACCAAGATGTGGACCAGGGTCAGGGCTCACTCCTGACTATGACTGTCTGACCCTGACCTGTTTCTCACCCTGAGCTCAGCTAAGCCAGGCCTGGCCACATGCACAGAGGAACCACCCAGGCTGGCTCTGCCCCACTCATTAGCTCAGGGCAGCAGGCAGCCAAGGCAGCAGCTGCCAGCACCGGCAGTCCTTCCCCAGACTTTGGCCAGGGGTCAGAATCCACAGGCTATCTCCTGGTGCTCCCCCATCCGGCTCACTGGGGTACCCCCACCTGTCAGGACCACTGCCTTCGTGGTGCCTGCTGGGCTGTGACTGACAGGTTCCTCTGTGCCAGGCTGGGAGATAGGTTCTGGACACTGCACAAGTTAGGGGAGACCTGGGGCCTGGGCACTGGCCCAGCAGACCTGGGCGTGGAATCTGCCTTGTGCAATACAGCTAGGCTCTAAAGAACAGACAGTTTCCCAGGCTAGACAGCAAGCCAGGCTACCAGACATGTACCAACATGGAGGCCGGCGCTCATATCCTGGTCCATGGAAAGACTGACTTTGAAGACCAGGAACTGGTTTGGTTGGCAATCACACTGGAAGGCAGGGGCAGTGGGCCAGACTCTGGGTCTTCCTGATCCCAGTTTGATTTCTTTCTACTGGCCTGGGGCTTTTTTTTTCTGGTGGGTTTCATGTGCCCAGTGTGAGTGCTGGCTAAGGGCTCCTTACTCTGTGTTTTGCATTGGACCTGCCAGCATCGCCTATTGCCTGACTACTATCTTCAAGGCTCTCCAAACATTCCCACATGAGGCATTCAGGCATGGAGAGGTGAAGCAACTTTCCCAAAGTTACACAAAGTGAGAACAGCATCCATCCGTCCGTCCATCAGTCCGTCCATCCATCCATCCATCCATTCACCCATCCATCCATCCATCCATTCATCCAGCAATTACTAGCTTCCAGCTTCCTACATTCCATAGGTTTTTGTAGTGGGGAAAGAACAGTGAACAAGAGAGACCTGGTGGTTGCTCCTGGAATCAGTGGGACCTGCCAAACAGCAAGTGAATCATCACATAAAGTCAGAGCTGTATCACCGTGGAAGTCTGTAGTACTGTGGAGGTATGCAATGGGGAGATGCTGGCCTGGGAGATCAGGGGTCTCCTCTTGGAGGAGGTGAGATTGGAAGAGGAGTGTAAAGGCTTGGGTGGGAGGGGACAGTGTTTACTCAAGAACTGGAGGATTCCCATTATGGCTGGAGCAAAGGTAGAGAAGGGGAGGGGGTCATGCTGCTAGGAAGCTGGAAGAGCCAACGAGTGAAGACAGCCATGCGGGGCCTGGAGTTCTCTTCATCCTGGGAACAGCAGGGAGCCATGGGGTCACTTTGGTACTTTGATGCTACAGTAGCAAAGGGAAACCTGCCTTAGAAGGAAATTGGCAAAATGGTAATATTGGCTGTACCTAGAGCAGGTGAGAAAACAACACAGTGACCTACTAAGTGGTGGAGAGACGTGGCCAAATTCAAGAGATAAGGCCGAATTCTTAGACATAGATTGAATGGGGTGGGACGTGATTCCTGATGCCAGGATGGGCACGAGATGGCATGGAGAATACTAGGAATATGTGGCTTTGGAGGAAACTAAGGTGGCCCAACATTTAATGCTGTGTAGAAGACATGAGGAGCAAGGCCAGGGAGGAAGTGAGAGGAGGGTATCTTGGAAGCCAAGAGAAGAAAAGGCTCTAAGGACAGTGAGTGGTCACCAGGGGCCAGTGCTACGGAGGACCACACAGATGAGATGACCCTTGGACGTAGTTGAGTTACAGTGCCCACAGATGAGATGACCCTTGGATGTAGTTGAGGTACAGTGCCCACAGATAAGATGTCCCTTGGATGTAGTTGAGGTACAGTGCCCACAAGGGACTCAAGAGAGAATTGTTGCTATGTGGTAGTGAGTGGGATTGGAAGGCAGCTTGAATAGAGACTGGCAGAACCATAAAACAAGCCACTGGACCTGTTGGACTAGACAGCTGTGGTGATTGGACTGGCTGGGGCTAGTGTCTACAGAGGGATGAGGTGGCCTAAACCCTTTGTAGCTCCTGATAATGAAACAGATGAATGAGTAGTTTGGGACTTCATGCCCCACCCTAGCCACCTCAACTGTAAACCTGCCTGCTGGGAAAGCAATAAAGCCAAAGATGACAGAAAGAATTTGAGACAAGAACCCCAGGATCCCCACCCTGGTCTGAGGTGGGCCAGCATGGACAGGCAGAGCAACTAAGCCAAGCTGGATGACTAGACTCAGGACACCAGAAAACATGGTAAAATGCTTAGAGTAAGAAGTTATATATGCATGTATATATATGTATTCTGGCCTTATTTAGGTATAATTGAAAAGTAAAAATATATATTAGATGTGTATACCAGGATTTGACATACTTACCTACTATGAGTGATATCATGTAATCAAGCTAACACATCCACTCCTTCACAGTTGTCCTTTTGTGTGTATGTGGTGGGAATGCTTAAGACTCACCACATTTAAATTCTACAGTATAATATTAACTACAGTTGCCGTACTGTATAGTACTGTATAGTAGATTCCCAAATGTATTCACCTTATAAATGGATGTTTGGACTCTCTGACTGACATCTGTTTTCTCCATCCCTAGACCCTGGCACTACTCTTTTACTCTCTGTTTTGTGAGTTCAATGAGATTCCACATTAAAAGAAACAGTGTGATATTGGTCTTTCTGTGCCTGGCTTATTTCACTTAGCATTATGCCTTCCCTGTTAGAGGAAGTTACCTATGACATGTATGTGTGTGTGTAATTTCCCCATTCATTGATGGGTAGGTGTTTGAGTTCATTCTGTATCTTCACGTGATGATGCTATAACAATACAGGGACGCAGATACTGCTTTACAATGCTGACTTCATTTCCTTTGGAAATGCACACAGATGTAGGATTGATGGTTCTATACAAATCCTATTTTTAACATTTGAGGAGCTTCCACAGTATTTTCCACTGTATGAATTTGCATTTCTAGTCATAGTTTAGAGAGATTTCCTTCTTCCCACATCTTCACCAATATCTGCAATTTTTGTTGCACTTAATTTTGTATATCTGAGTGTTTGTGGGGTGGAGCGGCACATGTGCTGTGGTGGATGTGTGGTCAGAGAACAACTTGTGGGAATCAATTCTCTCCTACATGCGGGTTCCAGGGTTGAACTCAGGTCGTCAGACTCGGTGATGAACACTTTTGCCTTCCGAGTCGTCTCAAGTGCCCCAATGCTGGCTACTTCTTGTCTTTCTGATAACAGCCAACCTAACAGGTATGGGTGGGGATGGCCTACAGGTTCTGATTTGGATGTCTGTGGTCATTAGTAGTACTGAGCACCTTTTCTTACACCTGTCACCCAATTGTATGTTTGTTTGTTTTTTTTTTTTTTTTGGTTTTTCGAGACAGGGTTTCTCTGTGTAGCTTTGCGCCTTTCCTGGAACTCACTTGGTAGACCAGGCTGGCCTCGAACTCACAGAGATCCGCCTGGCTCTGCCTCCCGAGTGCTGGGATTAAAGGCGTGCGCCACCACCGCCCGGCCTGTTTTTTTTTTTTGAAACAGTTTCATGCACTGCGGGCTAGCCTTGAATTTACTGCGCAGCCAAGGATGATGACCTTGAACTTGTGATCTTCCTCAGTGGCCAAGGGCTGATGTTACAGGTGTGCGCCATCATGCTAGCTTTATGTGGTGCAGCACCCAGGGCTTGGTATATGTTAGGCAAGCACGCGACCACAGAGCTGTACTTCCAGCCCTCTTTGCCTGCTTTTCTTTCTTTGGATTTTGTTGTTGTTTGCTTGTTTGTTTGTTTTGAGAAGGGGTCTCACTGTGCATCCCTGGCTGTCCTGGAACTCACTTTGTAGACCAGGCTGGCCTGAACTCCCTGAGATCTGCCTGCCTCTGCCTCCTGGTAGCTGGGATCAAAAGCGTGTGCTATCATAGCAGGGCCCTTTTTAAATCAAGTTGGTTTTCTGGTACCGGGGTGTGTGAGCGCGCCATATGCTCTGGGCATTGACTGCTCATTAGATGTGTGGTGTGCACATGTTTTAGACCATTCTGCGTCTTTAAGCCAGTGGTGGTTTTCCTTTGAGACACAGCTTTTCAGTTCTTGTCACCCACTTGTTTATTTGCTTTCATTGCTTATACTTTCGATGTCAAATTAAAAAAAAAGTCATTGCCAAGACCAATGTAAGGATCCTGGGGAAAACTGTTTACTTCTAGATTTTAACAGTTTCGGATTTTACATTCAAATGTTTATAATTAAAAAAAAACATACATTGAAATATCCATATGAGAAAAGACTTCAGTGGGCTTTCTTATTGCATACTTTGATGTTCTGTATTGTAATCAGATGTGGGAAGACATCAAATTCTTCCCAGGGTCTAGGGCCCAGCTCTAGGGTTTTGGGGAGTTCTTGGTTCTCCCTCTGCGATTCCTACCTGGGGCTGGGGGTGAGCACTGAAAGCCATCTCTGGGTCCTGGCAGCTGGGCCTTCATTCCCAGAAGCCCTCCCTTCTCCTTTCCATTTGCATCTCATTAGCACCACTTGGAGTTGCTGGCAGCTCAGCCTGGAGCTCTGGGACCAGGCTGTAGCCTGGCACAGGCCCTGCTCCCATCGTGGAAAGGGGAGCAGGGATGCACGCCTCCCACTTCCCACCCTACATGCTGTGCCGTAGGGTCAGAGGGACCAGGATGTTCTCAGTGCTTTACACTCCCATCCAGGCTCATGTTCCCCAGACTCCCCTCCCTTGTGTGTTCCTATGGCAACAGGGTGATGGTGCAGGGGTCTTGGAGCATCACAGTCATCCAGCTACCCTCCCCTCCACAGCCCAGGCTGGATTGGTGACAAGCAGGGCCTCAATCTCCTGAGATGATCAGTGATAATTGGTTTATGGAAATAGCTGAGAAGCTGAGGTACATTCCCAATAGAAACCAGCCCCCTGCCAAGCCAGTTTTCTGCCACCTGTCCTTCCCTGGTTAAGAAATGGAGTTGGGGGAGGGGAGGGCAAGAAGCTGGGCTGGGGCTGGTGGGGTTTTTCTGGGCAAACCAGGCAAGAGCTTCACCTGTTGTTCTTCAGCACAGCCTCTATGCCTTGTGGGAGAGGGGGTGTGAGAAGGGCTGCTTGTCATTTAGCCAAGCTTTGCATCCTCCGCCCATTAGTCTGTGACCGCGTTGGGTGCACTGTTGGAGAAATGGGAGAATGAGACCCGGGATCTGCAAGAAGCCTCAGTTCTGAGAACAGACAAGAAACATGTGTTGCCGTTGCTAGGGGATCTACTCTGGTAGATCTGACTGTCTGGAGGAGGAGGAGGTCTGAGGAATGCTTTGAAGGTGAAGATTTAGTGGCTGTGCACAAGAGGGCTGGGGCAGGCATTCTCCAAAGGGGCTGAGCAGTGGGCAGGAAGTGCCTGATGCAGGCAGGGGTGCAGCAGGGGTGCAAGCAGGGAGGTGTCAGGTAGAACTGTGGGAGATGGCTGAAGCTAATTTCCCTCCAGAGGGAAAGCCGGCTGGCTACAGTGTTGCCTCATGTGCTCTTGGAGGAGAACTGAGGCTCATGAGGTGGGGGCAGCAGACACGGCATGGCAGGGCACTCCATGGCAGGAATAACTAGGGAGAGAGGCAAGGGCCCACAGCAGGTGGCTGCAGGAGGCACAACCTTTTGAACCCCCAAAAGTCAGGAGAGGCAGACTCCAAGTCCTTCTGTGACAGGAGAGTAAGGAAGGACTTCAGAAAGTAGCCAAAGAGCCAGTTGGCAGAGAAAGACTGGAAGCCATTCCCCACCAGGCTTCAGGTAACAAGCAGCATCCCAGGAAAAAAGCCCGTTCTATATAAGGTGATGGTGGGGGGGGGGGTAAATGACCAGAGGAAGGTAGTGAGCCCACGCTGAGTTTTTCCACGTTTGCCTCCAGCTCACTAGCCCATTCCCATTCTTAGGGCTGTTTCTATTTCTATGTGTCTCTAGTTCAATGTTTTCCCCCTAAGACAAACTGGAACTCAAATCTGTGCTCAAAACATCTCCCCGGACCATCCCCACCCCACGCTGAGCCCAGCACAGGCACTACAGAAGAGGGCCTTGCCCTTGTGAGGTCAGGCCCTGCTCAGCCCTGGCAGCAATTACCACCCAGCAGGGGACAGAGCAGCCCTCTCATTTGTACAGCCTTAGCATGACATCTCTGGGTACCACAGTCCCTTCAGGAGCTCAGTTTCCAAATGTTCATCAGATGGTTTCTGTTCACAGACCCAAGCCCACCCCTACCCCAGCTTCCACAGCTTACTTACACCACCACATAGGGCCACGGCTCAGAGCCATCCTTGCTGGCAGGAAGGTTGGTAGCTCCATGCACAGTGACCGTGACAATCTCTTTATTATAGGGAGCCAGGTAGTTGGTGTCAAGATCTGGGTCCAGGGAGATATCCAGGGGGTTCCCTGGTTCTTCAGGAACCTGTGGGGAGAGCCAGGGCTAAGTGGACTCTTCTGATGGAAAGCTTCTCTCTACTATCACCCATAACCTCTACAAGCATTTGGAAGCTTTTTGACATTGTAATTTTGGCTAGGGAACCATGCATTTAATTGCAAAACAAAACAAAAATCAGGAAGAAATTTCATAAAAACCGCTGAGGGTGGGGCACATTTATAATCCCAGCCTTTAAGAGGTAAAGGCAAGAGGACCAGAAGGATCAGAAGTTCAAGGTCATCTTCAGCTACTCCAGTTTGAGACCAGCCTGGGTTATCTGAGACCTTGTTGCAAAACAACAAATGATTGGTCAGTGAATTGGCTCACCCTTTGCTGTGTAAGCCTGATGACCTGAGCTGGATTCCAGAAACCCATGGTGGAAAGAGAAAACTGACTCCTAAAACAGTTTTCTTCTGATTTGCACTCACACACATACACAATAATAGTAAATAAAATACAGTCAAATACAAATTTTATGTTTTAAGTAAGTCTGTGATTTTGTGTTGAACTGTGCTCACAGAGAGTCTTGGCTGCCAGAGGCTGCGTACAGCCTGTGGGCTGTCGGCTGGGTGGGCCTGACTGTCCGTTCCTCCCAGTACCTTTTCCTCTCTGTAACATCACCCTGCTTCCTGAACTACGGCACAGTAGCCTAGGAAGCCATTTTCTCCCTAGCTCTGTCTCACACACTGCATATCCTCCAGGGCCTCCCTTGCTTCTTCCCTGGCCTTTGGTGTGTCCCCTACTGCGGCAGAAGTCAGGCCACCTTAGCTGGCAAGCGCAGACCCTCCAGAAGCTTCTGCAGGTGCCTCTGTCTGTAACTCCTCAGTGCCACCTGCTCCTCAGGTCCTAGTGACTGCCACCTTTCTTCCTTCCTACACCTCCACCTCAGGTCACCAGTGTCATCTCACACCCATCCCACGGGACACTGAGGGCTGGGGCCAGGCAGGAACCACCACTCTGCACCACCCTCCTGCCTCCTAGCATGGGAAAAGGAAACAGCATGGCTTACCCTGGGGACATTTATGAATGCCACTTAATTAGATTCTCAGAGCCATGGTACTGCATGGGTGACCACAGCAGGAGCCACAAACAACCCCTTATTCATCCCCAGGGCCCTCCAGCCCTTGTCCTGGTATTCCCTTTGCCTGGGCAGCTCTTTCCAGAAGACTCTAAGCCCCGCATCCCTACCACACCCCTCACTTGCTGTAGGCTGTGGTCCCTGCCTCACAAGTGGTCTCATTAGGAGGTGAGAACAAGGCTTCCCAGCCCTAGACATGCCAGTTCCACAGAGGCCTCCTCTTCCTGTGACTGAGGAGTGAACCCACTCCCTCCCCCAACAGGACCCAGCAGGGCCTGTCACCATCTGCAGAGGTGTTGATGAGAGTTGCCTGCCCCCCTGCATGGCAAGTGTGGGTGGAAGGGAGGGGGAGCCTTGCTAGGTGGGGGAAGGGAGCATTCACAGACACCTCTAGGTCAGAGGACTCCCAGCGTCCTGCGCCCCCTGTGTGCCCCGCCACACCCTGCGGTCACCCAGCAAGCTTGCTTTCCTGTGTTCTGATTGATACAGGAGTGACATCAGCTGACAAGCCAAGAGACCTGGGTCACAGCACCTTTGTCCCTTCTGAGATGCTCCCTCTCAGAGCCTGTCTCCCTGCACACCAGTGGGAATGTCTAGAATGACTTGCATTCAGCTTTTCCAGGGCTTGGTGTGTCTAAGGTTCCATGAAGTTAGTCTAGGAGAGGTGAGTGACTTCCTTTGTACTGCCAGATGAACATCCTTGCTGCTGTGAGGACACAAGCCTGCCATGGGTGGGCACCCTGGGGCCACAGAAGTAAAGGCTCCTTCTTGTGGCAGTTGTCTAAGGGTTTTTTATGAATCCTTGGCAACCCTGGAGGCCACCAGGCCTCTGCCAGGTCCAGAGATTGGGTGTCTTCCTTCCCCATCTACTCCATGCCTGCCTCTCAGGACAGCCTTCCAGGAAACACAGCGTGCAGAAGCGCTGCTTGTGCTTCGTTTGTGTGCTTGAGGCCAGCTGCTAGACAGGTATCTCCTGGTGAGGCCTGCAGGCATGGACTCCATGGACATGCTGGGCCTAGGGCCTGGGAGGCTGGACCCAAGGTATGGCCTGTAGGGGGCGGACATGAGATAGGCAGGGCTGCCAGCCTTCATTTCGCCTCATTCCTTCCTCATGGTGTCCTTGCATCAGGACCAGTGTCTCTGCCCCTGGTCACACTGAAAAGAATTTGTGGAGCAATAGGAATATACATACACACATACATACATACATATATACATACACACACACACACACACACACACACACACACACACACACACACGGAGCGACTTGTGGGTAAAGATGCTGATCCTGGGCAGAGAATCTTTTTCCATGAGAGCAGAGCTCCAAGCTCATCACAGCCTCTCAGGTCCCACTCTCGCTCACCCATGCAACACCCATGCAACCCAAGATACAGAAATCAGCAGACTACAGTCTCACAGACCACAGACAAGGGGCTGGTGGTAAGCACAAAGTCTGCCGGTTTCCAAGCCAAATTCCCTCAGCTACCCCTTAGGACTCAGTCCCTGGGTAGGCTTGGAAGCTGCTAATCCCAACATCTTGTCCATCCATGCAAGTAAACTTGTCCTCCACAGGTCAGGAGTAGTCGGCAGATGCCCCAGAATGCTCATTGCTTGGGACAGTGTTGGGTGTGTGAAGAAGGAGAGGGGTGTGAGTAGGCAATGGGACCAGTAGCAGACGAGTCAGGGCTTCAGCAGGCTTCAGGTGGTTCTGCCAGGGAGAGGGATGAATGAGATTCACTCTATCCTATCTGCTGTGCCAGCGATCTGGGGAGCCATGGAAAGCTAAGAAGCCCGTATCTCTCTCCCAGAAGGGTCCACATCTGAAAGCACACCAGCTGAAGAGGCTGAGCTGGGTCCTCAAGAGGGATGCTGGCCTGAGAGGGTCTTGTTACCCTGATATGCCATTTAGGCAAATTATTAGACTCTGGTGAATGTTGGGCTTAAAAAATGGTCTCTCAGGCCGGTGAGATGGCTTAGCAAGCAAAAGTTATTCTTGCTGCATAAGCCTGACAACCTGAGTCGGATCCTATAACCCATATAAAAAGCCAGGATAGGTATCATGCATCTGTAGTCTTAGCACTGCTGAGGCAAGATGGAGGATGGAGACAAGAAAACTGCCCAGAAACTCACAGGTCACTCACTACCCTGCGTGTGGGATGGGCAGAAAGGACAAGAGAGATTTTGCTTCAGAACAAGGTAGGAGAATGCCAGTTTCTAAAAGTCATCCTCTGAACTCTACACACACACACACACACACACACACACACACACACACACACCACCACCACCACCACCACCACCACCACCACCACCACCACCACCAAACAACAACAACAACAAAACCCAAACAAACAGAAAAAAACACCCCAGTATTTCACAATCCTTCTAGTTTTGATGACCGACCTTGCCTGGGTACTAGGACAGCTGGTAAAACCCCTTTATACTGAAGAAAAGGACTCAGGATATGAGACCTCTCCACTCTCTTCATGCTTCTTCATGCAGACACGTTTTCTGGGTTACTATGCCTGTCCCTATGGTTTGCAGCCTCAGGGCTGACTGGAAATAGCAAGGAGTTGGAGTGCCTGACGCAGGAGCACCTTTTCACACCATGACCCAGGGCTGAGGTGCAGCTCAGTGGGAGAGCACATACAGGAGGCTGGATCCTTAGCAACACACACACACACACACACACACACACACACACACACACACACTCCTTAAAATGTCAGGAATCATAGGGAAGATAACTGATAGGTCTGACTACAGTTTTTAAAATTCAGGCTGGGGAGATAGATAGCTTGCAGGGAGAGAGCCTCCCTGTCATGCACAAGACCCTTGCATTCAGTCTTCAGGGAGAGCGCCTCCCTGTCATGCACAAGACCCTTGCATTCAGTCTTCAGGGAGAGAACCTCCCTGTCATGCACAAGACCCTTGCATTCAGTCTTCAGCACAGGGAGGGACGCCTCACAGTGTGGATTATAACCAGGCTTGGCGGCTCTTGTCTGGGATCCCATCACTAAGGAGGCAGAGGAAGGAGGATCACCACAAATCTGGAGGCTTGCCTGGTCTATGTGAGTTCTGGGCCAGCTAGGGCCACACAGTGAGACCCTGTATCAGAAAGCAAAGGAAGAAAGGAAAAAAGGATGATGAGAGAAAGCTGCATAATAAAACAGAATGAATGTTTCTAAGGAACAAAGCGCACTGACATTTAGAACTATTACCCCAGTAAAAAAGTCACGAGCCGAGGAATGGCAAAAGAGGTTAAAATGAGGGGGCTGGGCATGGCTCAGTGGGTAAAGTGCTTGCTAGTACAACTTTATTGAGCACCTACTATATGCCAGGTGTTGTTCTGAGCACTGGGTATACAGTAATAATCAACAAGAAAATTAAAAGGGGCAAAAATATAGAAAAACCAAAAGCAAGCATGTGGAGCAGAATTCAGATCCCCAGCTCCCACACAAAATCTAGGCACATGGCAGCCTGACTCTGTGATCCCAGTGCTGGTAGGGTTAGGGGTGGGGGGATATAGAAAGGCATTCTAGATCCCTGGAGCTCAATGGCCAGCCACTCTAGCCATTCAGTGAGCTCCAGGTTCAGTGAGAGACCCTGACTCAAAAAATACGAGGGGCGGGGGTGATCAACGAAGACATTTGATGTCTGCTTCTAGCCTCCATGCACGCACACATGCACACATACCTGCACACACACACACATGTACACACATCAAGGAAATGCGAATATATGATAGTGTAGGGCGGGCATCCTTAGCATGCACCCACTGCCTCTGGTCTGTCCGTACAGATAAATGGCACAGCCATAGGTTTGGCTGGTGAGAGGTAAGCGAGCCCTTATGTTGAACTGTTGGTGTTTTGTGGCTCTGGTCCCCTCCTGGCAGGTTTTTGCTGCTCTTCCACATACATCTCTTTATTGAGCTCCTATCTGTCCTGTGCACTGTTCTGAGTGCTGGGGATACAGCAGCAACCAAAACAGACTCCTCCCAAAACCCCTTCTTTGCAGAAGGTCAAGTTCTGTGTTCAAGGTGAAGGCAAGGATGAGGCTAGAGAAGAAGGGAGAGCCACACAACCAAGGATGGTATGGTGGCTGACGGGCAACATCAGTGGGCTCTCAGGCAAGGGCAGGCCAAGTCAGCCTTTGAGAACCCTGCGTTTCATCTCTGACGGCCTCAGAGAACAGAGCATCTAAACCGCCACTCTCATTTTACAGCAGGGACTGAAGCCCAGAGAAGGGACACTTTGGTCAGCATCAGGGAAAGAGGATGAGGTCACACAGCTGTTACAGACTCTGCCCCAGCCTTACCTTTGTCTTTTGTCGTCCCATCCTCTTGGGGGCAGGGGTGTTCACTTAACAATCTTGGGGGTTAGGGTCAGCATTGGGTCTTGGCAGGTGATCACTCAGTCATCGGTTGGCCCTGCCAGACAGCTGGCCCAGGTGCCTTGAGTCTTTGCCCATCAGTGTGGTCCCATGAGTGCCACACACTGGCTTTGGGGGCTGGACCGGGTAGGGGAAGGATGCGTGGGTGTATGCAATCTGGATCTTCCTCAGAAGTGAGAGATTTTGTGGGTGGAGGTGCTTGGGGGTATTTGGGCCATGGCCAGCTAAGCAGGGAGTTAGGGAATTGATTCCTGGCACCCTCAGGAGGGTGAAGTGGGGTGATCCTTGCTCTGCCCAGTCCTGGGAAAGTACAGAGTTTTCCATTCAGTCTGATCTCCTAGGCAACACTGTATGACATCACAGGGCAGAATCAGTCACCCAGATGCAATGCAGCAGGGTGGAGTCAAAAGCCCTCCTCTCTTTCCTCAGAACTGCCTGGTGTCCAGTTCCCGCTTTCTGGTTCCTGCTGCCTGTGACTGGCCCACCGCACTGTGTGCCCAGTCCCTTGTAGTTCCTAGCACAGCCTAGGAGACCTAATCACTGCCCTCAGAGAAGTTGCTGTAAAGTTCCATTGCTCTTGAATCAGTAACCATCTAGCCTCTTTGGGTATTTAGAATCTTCCTTCTGCCTAGCCATACACAGAGCTGGGGAGATGGCTCAGTGGATAAAGTGCTTGCCTTGTGTGCCTGAGGACCTGAGTTCAGATCCCTAGCACCCATGTAAAAATCAGGGCATGGCTGCATGCATCTGTAATCAGCACTGGGAGACAGTGGTAGGTGGTGGACCCTGAACTTGCTGGCCATCCTAGACAGTGGGTGAGGCCCAGATGCCATAAGAGAACCCACCTCTGGCTGAGACTGAGGTGCCTCTCATTTGCACCCCAGATCCTTTCTTCCTTTTCCACTGTTCCGTGCCTCAATAGGTGATCCTCGGCGATGACCACACTGGCTTCTAGTTGGGCTGGGCTTCCTTGAGGTGCCTGCAGGGATCTGGGGAACTTCATCCCTGCACCCAAGGCCACTTGGGCTGCTGTCCCAGAAAGCTGCCCTTTGGGCTGAGTTCATGTTCCCAACTCTTGCCCTTCAAGCCTGGGGTCACAAGGTTGCTTGATATGACAACCCCCTTCTTGTTTCTCTTAAACCCGAGGCAGCTGTTATGTGAGTCCCTCTTGTAGGTCTGTGCTCACACTTGACATCCTACAATCACCACCATCATCATCCTCTCCCGGGAACCTTTGTATCCAGCATTTAATGAACACATACTGAGTGGGGGGCTCTTCCCAGCAGCTGTACAACTGGCTCAGTTAAGCCTCACAGTATGATCCTTGGAAACAACCTTTACCACTCTCTTCGTCAAATGAAGAGGAGATGCCCTGAGGAAATAGACCTGCCTAAGGTCACCCGGCTCTGAAGATAGAGCTGGATTTGAATCCAGGCCTGCTGGCTGGGAAGTCTGTAAGCACAGCCAGCAAGCCCTGCAGCCTCTCCCTTCCGTTTGGGAGAAGGAGTTGCATTCTCCTGACTTCTCTTTCAAAATCAGGGAAACGCGGAGAGCGTTAAGACCAGGCACGACTATCTGTGGGTTGTTTCTGTTGTGAATGTTTGGTGCTGGCGATTGACCCTAGGCCATGGTAGCAAGCCCTCTGCTGTGGAACCACTCCTCAGCCCTTCCTAACCTTTTGAATAGGGTAGGCAGATGGCTCAGGACCGCCAGCTAGATGGTGGCATCCAAAAAGAGCAAGCTGGTGTGTCTTGGAAGCTCATCTGAACAGAGTGGCCTGGCATCTGGAGGAGGCTGCTGGTACCCAACACTAACAGATCATTTGTCCCTGTCCCCCAGCAGGTAGGCGCAGGACCACTGAGCTGTGGCTGGTAGTCTTAAAGTGGCCCTGGTCCGGTTTGAGTCAAGCCCTGTGGATGCAATGACAGGACCTACTGGCTGTTTAGGCCACAGTTAGCAGTGGAGGGTCTAAGGACTACTTCCTCTCCCCTCAGTCCCTCAGTATGCAAGGGGAACCTCAGTAAATGGCAACTGGGCTGAACTGGTGTGTTCACGTTTTGTTCCAGGCCATCTCTGTGACAGCTTCTGTGGCTGTGTCTTGTGGCCCATTGTTCTAGTGGCCTCTAGTCCCCAGTACAATTAGGCCAAGCACTAGCAAGTGAGCAGGAGAGACTTTAGCTACAAAACACTTGATATCTTGAAATCAGTGGGGCCCACCTTTAACCCTGGTCTGCTCTAGCCACTCTGACCTTAGTAGCCTCAGTGTCCTCCCCAGCTAAGCAGCTGTGTTGACTGACTCCATGTAGAGGGACAGAGAGTATTAGACAAGAGAATGGGGGCCAGGAGGAACCGGGCAGCCCAGAGAAGGTTTTCCTCTCATTTCTACAAGTTTATGTGATAGAGAGCACCCATGGCCCTGGCTTTGCCTCCAGCAGACACAGGGGTGACCTCACAGAGAGTAGTACTCATGTTGGCTGGTTCTGCTTCCATCTGCTTAGCAGGCACATTGATTGATTGCCCCATTGGAAGATTCTTCTCAGTGTTGAGTAACCAGAGCTCCCATCGAAGGCAGCTCAGGTCCCACTGTCAACCCATAAATCACTTTGCTAAAGATGCAGCGTGGCTTTTGAACATTTTTCTTTTAAAAGAATCGATAACTCGTTAACAAGTGATTGAATAAAGGGTAAGCGAGGAAGCTACCCTCTATTCCCTTCCATTAGGCAGGGGCAGAGGTGGTAGGTACCCTGCCAAGGTGGAGGGTGTCTATTTAGCAGGAGGCTTTTGTGGATCAACTAATCTTCAGCATACTTTTGGGTCCTCTCAGCCCCACCTCTTCCACCAGTCTGGCCTGCATGGCCCAAGAATGTCCGTCCACCTCTCCTCCCTCCACCCACTATGCTCCAGCCTCCCCCGAGTAGGCAATGGTCTCTTCAGCCTTTGGGACCATATGTATGCTGCTCTATCTGTCTGATAGTCCTTCCCTGGCTGCAATCATAGACAGTTAACCACCACCAAATCTTCCCTGAAACCTGACCCCACTTTCTTTCCCATATAATTGTATCAGACCCACAACCCATAGACATCCCCACCAGAGCTCATGACCCACTATTTACTTCTCTAGGACAGGGTCTGCCTTCCTTGAGGGCAGGAACCAGGCCTGGGGAAGCTAGGTCTCAGGGGCAGCACAGCACAAAGTCTGTATCAGGTAGGTGCTGGGTGAGGGAGGAGATACATTAGCATTGAACGCTCCCCTCCCCCCTTCTACATTAGCCTGGGATAGTGATGCCTGTTTCTCTAGTGTGGTACCCCTTGGTGCCTTTCTCCCCAAAAGAGTGGAGAGCATCTGCAAATCTCAGAATGACTAACATTCAGTGGACACCTAGAATGTCACAGAATAGTTCTATGTGCTTTGTATATATTAATCCTCTCTCTAGTTCTATGTATTTATTGTTGTTGTTTTGAGACAAGTCCTTGCTATGCAGCCCTGGCTGGCCTAGAACTCCCTATATAGTCCAGGCCGGCCTCAAGCTTGTGGTGCTTGTATGGCCTCTGCTTCCTGAGTGCTGGGATTGTAGGTGTGTGCCACCATGCTGGCCCTGTAGTTCTCATTTTAAAGACAAGGGAACTAGAGCTAGGAATGTAGCTCAATTGCTAGAGTGTTCGCCTAGCATACACAACTCTGTCCCCAGCACTGCATAAAACTGGGCATGGTGGCACATTCCTGTGATCCCACCACTTAGGCCAACGAGGATATGAAGTTCAAGGCTACACAGCGTGTTTAAGCCTAGGCTGGGTTACATGTTAAGAGGAGGAAAAGGAGGAAGAGGAAGAGGAGGAAGAGGAGGAGGAGGAAGAGGAGGAGGAGGAGGAGGAGGAGGAGGAGGAGGAGGAGGAGGTGGAGGTTGAGAATATTGAAGCCACGCTAAAGACTTTGTATTCATCCCAGCACCCTCCCTTACTGAAGTGCCTATAGGCAACCTGGGATTAGTGGGGCCTTAGAGCCCAGAGCACCCACCCCAGGATAAATCCAAAGGTTGGCACTGCAGCCAGGATACAACAGAAGGTCTGAGGAGCTCCAATTAGAGGAAACTGCTTATTCAGGCAGCCTGAGCCTGGAATGGCTCTCTCTCAGACCTCCAGCTCAGCACTGGCTACTCCTGCCCATGTTGCCTGCTGCCTCCACTAGAGAGCAGAGCCTTTGGCCGTAATCTCATTTGAGGCCATGAAATCACATTTGCAGTGTGTTAATGCAGCATGGAGCTGGCCCAGCTGTCTTGTCTCCTGGCAGAGAGAGGAGCCTAGAAAGCCATCTCCCTGGGAGGGAAGTCTCTTCAGGAACACCAGGAGACAGAAAGCAATTACTCTGTAAGAGGAAGATTAAAATAATGTCCACACTCGCCATGCTCACCCAATTCAGCACCATTCAGTTGCAACGACTTGCGGCACGCTTTCTGCTGTGGGGAGAGGGGCGGACACCATAACCAGGCCCTCACCTGCCCCCAGGTCACCACCTCCCCAGTAGTTTCCAAGTCCCCCAAAGAAACCACCATCTCCAAAGCCCCGTGTCTTTGCCCAGCTGTCCTCTGCTTAGAATATAGCCTCCAGCCTTGTCTCTGCCAGTACCCTACCTGAGGATCCAGCTTCCTGAGCTCCTGTTCTGTGCTTCTATGTACTTCACAGCTGATCTATACTTCTGTCAGGGAATCTTCCCCAGTCCTTATGAACCAGGAATGGAGCTGCACAGGTGAAGTCCCACAGCCGAAGGTCAGCAGAACTAGAACTTTCCATTACCTACCTTCCTACTTTACTATCCTGACGATATATATATCTATATATATATATCTATATATCTATATATATATATATATATATTCCACGTTCGTTGATTCAATCAGCCTTTGATTAAAAATATATTAAATGTATATTATTAAATTAAATATACATTTTAAAATATGTTTTTAAACCTTTGGAAAAATAGTTTCTAGGATTGGCATGCTTGACATGCTCAAAGACTGGGCTCAATCTCTGGCACCTTGAGAACACTAAAATAAAATTGCATCTGCACTGACTGTATAGACTTTTGAGTCTCCAAACAATACAGTGCAACTATCTGCACTGTACCTGCATTGTGTTAGGTACTGTAAGAAATCTAGAGATGAGTTAAAGAACCAAGTGCCGCTGCATACTCCTGTAATCCAAACACTTAGGAAGCTGAGACAGGGGGATCACAAGTTTGAGGCCAGCCTGGGATGTCTAGTGAGACCCTATCTCTTAATAATAATAACAATAACAATAAATTTAATTATTATATCATATATTGTAATGTATTATATTTAATTATTATAAAAGAAAGATTATACAGGTTCTGTGCAAACACCATACCATTTTACATAAAGAACTTGGGCATCTACAGATTTGGGCTTTTGAGGGGACCTTGGAACCAGTTCTCAGGATACCAAGGGCAATGGTATCATCTTCTCTTCTGTTTCTTTAGCTCTCCCAGAGGGAGCAGATTTGAGTACCCCCCTTACCCGATAACTTTGTGCTCACTATGTTGTTCTTGTCTGCCTGAGGGTTCTGAGAGGCCAGACCTGACTCAGGACCAGGGATCAACAAAGGCTGCTTCCTGCAGGTGGCAGGTCAGGGTCCTTCAGGACTAAAGCCAGGGGACCTTCCAAGTTGTCTATTTTTTAAGGAGTTTGGGGGATCCTGTCTCCTCCAAGAAGCCTCCCAGGACTGCAGGGAAGCTAGCATGTCACTTGATCTCCACAATCATCTTTCGAGGGAGGCATTATGGCCCTTCTGCAGACGAGAAAACAGAAAAGTAACATGACTCCCTCAGGAACAGGAGGAGGCGGTGAATTGGAACTCAAGCCTGAGTCTAAAGTCTGGCGGTGGCACTTTGTTGGTGTAAACACACACACACACACACACACACACACACACACACACACACACACACATACACCATCGTTCTTCAGGCAGCATATTGGAGGGTTTACTCATGTGCTGGGAATTTTTATGCAACGTTTCTTCTAAGTTTCATGAGCCAATTCTAGTGGGCCACAAGGTTTGTCCTGAACTCCGCACTCTGACAACCCCAACTTCGCTCCAGCCTGGCTCTCAAACCACTCAGTGCCCCTTCCTGTGGGGATCAGCTGAACACTGGGTAACCTGTCTTGGCTGCTCTTGGTATGATGTATCATATTATATCATATCGTATCGTATCGTATCGTACCGTACCATACCATACCATACCATACCATACCATACCATATCATATCATATCATATCATATCATATCATATCATGCCACCAGGAAGCAAACTACTTCCTTATGATCCTATCCCAGGGGCCAAGAAAGTAATGAGGGCCCCCTTTGAAGGGACTGAGGCAGAGCTTGCAAATTGTGAGTCTGCCTGGGCAGGGGTGCGCTGGTCATCCCCTCACCCCTACCCTGGTGCTGACTGCTAGAGCAGAAAGTCTGGAACATGCTATGGTAGCAGGATTCCAGCTTGGCTTTTGCTGCTGACTCTGCAGGACCTTGCCTCCTCCAGGATTTAGTTTCCTCCACAGAAAGTGAACACTGTCAAGGCCACCCTACCCACTGTCTAAGACCAAGGTGATGCTCTAATGCAATGGTTTTCAACCTGTGGGTTGAAATCTCTTGGGCTGAACGACACTTTCACAGGAGTTGCATATCAGATATCCTGCACATCAGATATATTTACATTATGACTCATAACAGTAGCAAAATTACAGTTATGAAGTAGCAACGAAATAATTTAATGGTCGGGGGTCACCACAACATGAGGAACTGTATTAAAGGGTTGCAGCACTTGGAAGGTTGAAAACCACTGCTTTAACAGGCTTTGTGGATGCCCAGTGAGGTATGAGTTCTGCCTTTGTCAGTCTGGTTCAGAGTAGCCTCTAAGAAAGAAATCCCAGAGTCCCTGGAGACACCACCTCCTCTTCATCCCCTTAGCATACCTGCAATTCTCTAGTTCCTGATTTCTCCCTACCAGCCAGTCCCTTGCCCAGCTCTATATCCTGCCTCTACACTGTGCTCTTTCTGAGTGCTCCATCAGAACCCTCTCTCTTCCGCCCCATCTGTCCTTGAGGCAAGGCTCAACCATCTCCCTGATGTCTGTGAGAGGCTTTACACTGGGCAAGCCTCACACCCTCCTCATCGATAGGCACCCCTGTACCCATTGTTCGGCTGAGGACTATGAGGCCCAAGGAGGTCAGTGACTCCATCTGAGTTGTAACTGCTCAGATGGAGCTGGGAAGTGAGGTTCAAAGTCTTCTGAATCCTTCAACAGCCGCTTTTCTGCAGTCACCTGAGTCCTTGGGGTTCACTTAGAGATTTTGTGGGTTTGGAAAAGTTACTGTCAGTGCCTCCCATTTCCCTGCTGTGCCTACCTGGGCATTTCCCCAAGGGCTGGACACACAGGAACTCAGTCTGCTGCTTGGGAGAGTGAACAGAATGAATGAATGGATGGGCAGATGGACGAACGAATGGCTCCCTCCCTATGTCAAGTGAGGTTGGACCACAGGAACACAAGGCAGGCTGTAGGCTCCACATGGAGGAAGGACACCCATATGCATGCTCCATTGATCCTGGAAAAGGGACTGATCTCTGCTGGTCCGGGCCTCTGCTGGCCCTGAGACTTTGCAAACCCAACCCAGGCTGAGGGTGGCTGTGCTGACCTCTGCCTGGGAGGCCAATCCTCGGTGAGACCAAAGCAACCAGGCTGTCAGCTTTCCCTGCTGCCTGCCCCGTTTGCTGTCAGAGTTGTATTAAATACCAGTTTCACACAGCGCTTTAATCTCACCTCATACATCACACATGCCATGTCCCCAAGCCTCTTAGTCACTTGGGAGAGATTGTGTTTGGGGGGGGGGGATCTGTACAGAGATGAGGCCAGGAGGCGTGGGTCTAGATGTGGAGGCATGTGTGTGTTTCTTGTGAGCTTGTTTCTGTGAGAGGTTGTGATGTGTTTCTGCATACCTATAAACGCTATGTACATGTGTGTTCCTGTGAGCCTAAACATCTGTGAAGGTGACTGCTGGAGATGAGAGGTTGGGCTGCCTCTCTCTCTCTCTCTCTCTCTCTCTCTCTCTCTCTCTCTCTCTCTC
>CABHPP010149602.1:0-29533 GCA_902168425.1 Peromyscus attwateri
TTAGAAACTGGCCCTATGGTAAAGGGAGAAGTTGAAGGTTGAACAAGGGTCAGCCCCTCCTCCAATTTAGAAAGAGAAAATTTTGACTAAGGGCTCTTTCTTGAACTGAAAGGTGAAAGACGCTGACTTTTAGGAAAATCCTAAAATACAAAAAACTTTTTCTTACTTGAGGAGCTTCCTTCCTATGACTTAGGAAGATTTAAGAGGGTTGGTGTGTTTTGTTTTGCCTTCCCACTCCCCAAAATAGATTTTAAAAATAATAAAACAGAAAGGCTTGGCCTATATGGAAACTGGAGAGGGCCCTAGATTCCTTCCCACAACTGGGTGAGTTTTAGAATAAAAAGTTGAAGAATGAGATGAGATGAGATGAGATGAGATGGATCAGATGAGAAAGGAACCAACATGTTTCTCGACCCCCTCCCTTGAAAAAACAATAAGGATGGAGTTTTGTTTGTTTGGTTTGGTTTGGTTTTTAATGGAAATTAAGGGTAGTAAACGGGGTGCTTTTTCTGACTCTACGTTAAGAAAACGTGTAGGAGTTTTTAATATTTAAAAAACAAACTCCACTAGACAGGAAGGGTTCTAAGGTCCCCTTAGAACCACTTCTAACTCCCCCCCCCCCCCCCCCCCACCCCCCCCCCCCCACACACACAAATAATTATTTTTTAAAGACACCACTCTCCTGGAAGAATCTGTGAGAATTTGGCCCTCTATGGAAGAAACTGGGTGAAGAAACCCAGGTCTCTCTCACACCCTGACCTGGCAAATAGTCACATAAGAAGTTAAGAGGAATCTTCTAGTTACTTCGGGAAACCCTAAAATCAGTGATTCATTTAAGAGAAAAAAAAGTGGTGGTTTCTTCTCTCCCAAGCTTAACAAGTATGTTCCTGGCAGAGATCTGGCAGCATCTGCCAAGGCCAGTGTGGATCAGGTGTGGAGGAGAGCTGGCAGTGGTTGAGCCTGGCAAAGCCCTTCGCTTACTTCTGCCAGGGAGCCCCTGCCTGCTTGCCTCTCCTCCTCCGGGATGCTGGAGCCTTGGTATCTGGAGAGGGAGGCCTCTGGTTCAATGTCTCTCTGACCCACCCCTGGTGTGCTGTTTTCAGAGCATCTACCAGGTCCAGCATAAGCCCCCTCCTCTGCCTAAACTAAGCCTGATAGGATGCCCTAGAAGAGTAAGAAAGGAGACTCACGGTGTCATGGGTATAAAAAGAAAAGCCCTACTCTGAGAATCAGGAAAACTGGATGCAGTTAACTGTTCACTGAGCAGTTACTGTATATGTGTGTCTAGCAGGGCAGATAAGCTGTCAAGAAAAGCTTGGCCCAGCCCTTCTCGAACCTGAACCATCCTCCAGATTGGCAGGTCTCGCCCTGGAGTTTTTAGTTCATTCATTTGAGGTGAGGGACCAATAATTGACATTTCCATCACGTTCCCGGCAGCTGCTTGCTTAAAAACACCCCCTTTTCAAGCCACTGTAGTACCTGGACAAATTGAGGTGCAAGAGAAAGGGCCCAGTCCACTCCAGGAGCACAGCAAAGACTCCAGGAGAAGTTACACCTGACTGGCCTGTGTGCAGAGCATCCTCCCCCAGGATCTTCATCAGACAGGGGGCTCTCCAGAACAGAAGTGTGAGTTCATAGGTCCTTGCATAGGTTTAAGGATCCAGGAACTAACCCCTAAACAAACTTCGTCTACACGTCCATTTGAAGGGAGAAAATATTTTCCACCAATTTCCCAAAAGGGTTCAGTGACCCCCCCAACTGGGAACGAGACAGCCTGTCACCTCTAGCTTGTGAAATCCTGTGTCCTCCTCAGCCTTTTCTTCCTGCTTCTCCACCACCCATAGGTCAGAAGACCTGAACCACATCTGGACAGAGCTCCCCAAGAGTATCCAGCACACCTGCAATGTGCTGTGATTTCTAAAAGCCTAGCCCATGCAGTCAACCATTTCATCCTTAGCAGGGTGACCCTGGCCTCCTGGCAAGCGAGGATGAGGGACAGGAATTCCATTGGCTGCCTGGTATGGAGACCTCTGTCCTTCCTAGGCACCTTTTAGGGACTTTTCTCAAATGTCTCACTTAAGACTTGGGGCACTCCCACTCACCCAAGCTTGAAGTAGATGATGTGCCAAAGCCTTTTTGAAGAAGAGGCCAGAATTGTCTACTTGAGGTCACACAGGCGAGGCCAGAGCCAGGGGTGAATGAAGTGAAGCCTTAGGTTCTGACTCCGACCCAGGGGATTCCAAAACCTCACCAGTCTTGTGAGCCCTCTTGGTTATCATCAGTAGAAACAAAATCATGCTAGAAAGTTAAAAGTGAAAACATGGCGCGATCAGGAAAGTGCTTAGAACTGGAGTTTGTGCCCTAACACCTGTTTAAAAAATAAAAAAATAAAAAAAAAAACAATGCGAACATCGACATCACATGGTACAGACAAGAGGATCCCTGGGACTCACTGGACAACCCATTCGGTTTATTTGGCAAGCTCCAGGCTAGTTAGAGACATTGCCTCAACAAGGGAAAAAAAAAAAAGGTGAGTTATACCTAAGACCTAATGAATGACACACAAGGTTGCTCTCTGACCTCCATACACAGGTAGGAACATACACATACAAGTTTAAAAACAGAGTGTTGTTTTGTTGAATTAAGGGATTGGGTTGTGGAATCCAAGGGCTGGAAATAAAATGAAGCCAGAAGCTCTCTCTCATCTCTCCCATCACACAGGGACACAGGTCTCTTTAGTTTTACATACATACATACATACATACATACATACATACATACATAGAGAGAGACAGAGAGACAGAGAGTCCTTGCCTCTCTGGGCTCACAGTCAAATGGGTCACCCACAGGTCTGCTTATGCCAACAGGTGCTGACTGGTATATTTGGGCACCACTCCAAACTCCAAAAAGAGAGGCTATGATTGGCTAGGCCTGGCTCAGGTGTCACTGGGTGCAGATCATCCATGACCAAGGAGAGGGCAGGGCCACTCAGTGCACAGAGCCTCCTGAGACATCCCCTGATGGAAGCATAGGAAGGATGTGGCACTGGACAGACCCAGCCAATGGCACCCTTGTGGAGGGACTGGAGAACTCCCTGAGATATTCAGCCCAGGGCTGTATTCAGGACTGGCACTCTCCACAGCTCTCCTGCTGGAGCCTGTCCACATTCAGGGGTCAAAGTTAGGATGCTGAGGACTCGGAAAGGGAGGGGGACAAATGTCAAGCTTTCACCACAGTCAGGTGTTTTGGAGACAGAAAGGTACAACATAGAGCCTGGGGACCTGGCTGAAAAGCCTAGTGGGTGTGTCCACCGTGTGTGCTCCCGTGCAGCAAAGCTGGAGGCTGAGACATGGAGCAGAATGGAGACAGGGACTAGCAAACAGCTTCTGTGTGCAGAGTCTGAGGAATGAGAGTGGCATTCTTGGAAGGGCTCCTGGAAGAAACTCACACTCCAGTCTCGTACCTCCCTTAAAATGTTCTCAAATAAGTTGCAGCTTTTTCTGAGCACATAGACCCCTTCTCTGAGGTAAGAAGAGGAGGTACTTATCCCCATTTTAAAGATGGGGAAGCTGAGGCTTATGCCCTGAAAAGCATACAGCAGCCAGCCAGACTCCTGCCCAGCGTTCCTCCAGAATGCCCCTGCTGCTTCTCTGCAACCTTCCTATGACTGTCATCAAAATGAGCAGGTTCTCTCAAGCCTCTTGCATTTCCTGGAGAATTTTCTTCTTTACCTTGTTTTCATCCTTCTCCTTCCTCAAAAGGGAGTGAGCTCAACCAGTGCTAACTCACTTTCTAGGAAGGCATCCTTGCAGTCACGGTAGAGAAGTTTCGAGAGAAGCGGGTACCCAAGGCCTTGCCTATGCCCCAGAGAAATGAGCCTAGGTGGAAAGACCAGAGAGAATAAAGATTCAGGACAGGGGCTCTGCAGACTGGGAAAGTCAAGCTGGTGGTCCCTGCCAGGAAGCAGAATTGAGGCCAAGTGTGAGCTGCCTGCCTGTCCCTGTATCCAACACCAAAAGCATGTGGTGTGTATGCATCATTGGTGTTCGAGGCACTGTTCCTTGGCATCTGCCATCCCATGAACCCCACAGAAAGCCCAGCATCCTAGTGACCTCTGCTCACTTCAGTAGACCTGCATACAAATCTGCACTCACTGGACATCAACATTCACCGCTGTATCTTAATTTTTTTCATCCGTTAAATGGCCAAATCAAGGTGCCTATTTAAAGGCTCAAAGCAGTCATACTTTAACAAATATAAGGAAATTCAAGTCCTTGGTGGGAGGGATGGAGTCACCCAGCCAGAAAGGCCACACGGTCTGAGTTGACGGCAGAGCCCCCAGGCCAGCAGGCTGTGCGCCTCTGGTGCCACCTTCATCCTGATTTTAGTTCCTGGATGTCTCAGGATGGAAACAGGCTCGGGCCACAGGAAAGAAAGAAAAGCACCAGCGGTGACAGAACCTGGTCCACCGCTTTTCTCCTGGGCCAGCTGGAGGCTTCGATCCGTTCCTTCTGCTCTGAGACACCTTGTGGGTGGGTCAGCCGACTGCATGGCTTGTATAGGGGTAGAGCCCTGGACCCCAACACAGCCAAGCTTCAGCCTCAGCTCAGCCCCTTTCTAGCTATATGATCTGGAGCATATTACATCACCGTCTTGAGCCTCAGTTTCCTAACTTACTAAACCATATATACATATATGCATGTCTTATATGAGATTTAGCATATCCATGATTACCAGCATACAGTCGTATCCTAAATGTTACCAATAATGGCATTACTAGTGACTATGATCTTGGTGGCTTTATCTACACAACTTCCAATAGATGGAGCATGTCTGAAAGGATACTTTAGCCATGAAACCATTTGGGTCTGTTGCCAGTACAAATGAGATCAGGGCAAATATGCCCTTCCTAATGACACATACCAAGAATAGACACACTTGCATGGACTTCTTGCCCAAAACACAAAAAAACCTGGAGCTGGAGAGATGTCTCAGTGGTTAAGGACCAAAGATCAGTTCCCAGCACCTACATTGGGCCACTCACACCCACTGACCTCTTCTGGCTCTGCAGGCACCTGCTGCATGAATATGTACACACACACACACACACACACACACACACACACACACACTTAAAAATGAAATATTTTCAGCCTAGCAGCAGTGGTGCACACCTTTAATCCCAACACTCACGAGGCAGAGACAGGTGGATATCTGTGAGTTCCAGGCGAGCCTGGTCTATAGAGCGAGATCCAGGACAGGTACCAAAACTACACAGAGAAACTCTGTCTCAAAATAAATAAATAAATAAATAAATAAATAAGCATTTTAAATACAGAATCTGAGTCTGGGGATACATCTCAATAAATAGAGGCTTGCCTAGCATGCATGAAGTCATGGATTGGATCTCCAGCTTTGCATAAACAGGGCATAGTGGAACACATTGTAATCCCAGCATTAGGGAGGTAGAGGCATGGAGGCAAGAGGATCAAGAATTCAAGGTCACCCTTGGCTACATTTCTCCTTTGTATCCAACTTTGGCTACACAAGGCCACCTAAAAACAAACAACAGCAAAAAAAAAAAAAAAAAAAAAAAAACAGTAGTAAAGAAAATCACATATACAAAACTAAACACAAAGAACCATCAGGCAAACTCAGATGGAGACACACACTCTGAAACAACGGGCCCGTGTCTTTCCAAATAACAAATGCTTCGAAGACCAAGAGGTGAAGCTGCTATCTCACATCAGCAGGAGCAAATAATGAACCCACTGGAGGATCCTGCGGCCCTAGTAATCATGATCCTTCAAAGTAGAGGGACCCTAGATTCCAGGTCACTCTTTGTTTGTTTGGGGCCCTGAACCAGAATGTGAAAAACATGATATAAAGAAATAATGAAATTTCAACATGGATAGTCTATATTGGAATAATGTTTCTTTGTGTTAAATTTTTGAATTAATCATTGTTTCTGAGGTCACATAAGATGATGTTCTCACCCTTAGAAAGTACACACTTGAGGCAAGAAACGGCACAAACTCAAATCATTCCTGGGAAAATAACATGTCTTTGTGTGTGTGTATGTGTAAAGCATACATATAAGTGTTGTTGGTTGTTTTGCTCTTTTGGGGGGCCCACCACCCAGCTCCCAAATAAGTCATACATGTAGGCTTAATTATAAATGCCTGGCCTTAGCTTGGCTTGTTTCTTGCCAGCTTTTCTTAACTTTAAATTATCCCATCTACCTTTTGCCTCTGAGCTTTTTCTTTTTCTTATTTCTGTATATCTTACTTTCACTCTTACTCCATGGCTGACTGTATGACTGGCTCCTGATGTCCTACTCTCCTTATTCTCTTGCTCCTTCTTCTTTTCCTCCCAGATTTCTGCTTCTATTTATTCTCTCTGCCTGCCAACCCCATCTATCCTTTCTCCTGCCTTGCCCTTGGCTGTTCAGCTTTTTATTAGACCATCAGGTATTTTAGACAGGCACAGTAACATAGCTTCACAGAGTTAAACGAATGCAATATAAACAAAAGTAACACACCTTAAAATAATATTCCACAACATTTCCCCCTTTTTGTCTAAATAAAATGAAAGGTTTTAACTTTAACATAGTAAAACTACATACAACAAAAACAATTATCAAGAACTACATTTACAATATTCCTGTCCATCTGCATTTAGCAAATTCAGAGAAAATACTACATTATCTATCTTAGTGAGTCCAAAGTTTTTTGTTTTTGTTTTTGGGGGGGGTTTTTGTTTGTTTGTTTTTTCCAAGACAGGGTTTCTCTGTGTAGCTTTGGAGACTGTCCTGGAACTCACTCTGTAGACCAGGCTGGCCTTGAACTCACAGAGATTCGCCTGCCTCTGCCTCCTGAGTGCTGGGATTAAAGGTGTGGGCCACCAACACCCAACCAAGTCTAAGGTTTTATACCTAACTTACTTTCTATCTTAACTAAGGAAAACTATAACTCTAATTATTTAGTCTTTAATTCTATCAAAGACCCAGAAAAATGTAATACTACCTAACAACAGAGACATCTTGTTGCCGGGACAGTCACCCAAAGTTCCTCTACAATGTTGGGGCATCCATCTTCAGCCTACAGGTCCAGAATATCTAGCAAGCTTTTCAGTGAAGCAGGAAATTTGAAGGACTGTCCTGCCTTGTATTGGCAAAGCTCATCAGTTGCTTTCCTCTGTATCCTGCAGAATGTCTGGCGGATTCTTCTGTGAAGCAAAAATCTCAAAGGACTGTACTGTCTTGTTTTTGCAAAGTTCAGTAGTCACTTTTCTGTGGGTCCTGCAAATTCAGTCTGCATAGCACATTGTCAGCAGTCAAAGCCAAGAGAAGTTCTTTATCCACTGGCTAACCTTGCCACAATGAAAGCAAACTCCACAAGGAATTTCTTCAATGCCCATCATCTCTGAAGTAAATTGTGCTGCCAGGAGCCGAAGTGTCTCATTGTCATAAAAAAACCTTAGGTTAACAAAACATTTTAAATACCATATTCTACAGGTCTTTGACGTGTTTGAAGACCATTTATCTATCTAAATATATCTATTTAACCTTGAAAACATACCTAATGTGACTACAAGTTTGATTATTATATATTAACTACTAACCTCATTTCTTAATTATACATTGTAATTTTAAATGAGCTATGTAAGCACAATACCCCAAACAAGAATAGAAATATATGTACAGTATAGTAAAAATAACTTCAAATTTGTATCTATATACCAAAATCCATGCCAATACAAAATATCTGAGAGTAATAGTTGTCTTTTTATCCTATATTCCCCTAAATTATAACAAACATCCATGGCCCACCAAATAACCAAACACCTCCCACACCCCTTCTTGGGAATGTGGGCATCATGTTCTCCAGACTGCTTCCTGCTGGCTATAGGTAAAGGCATCTTTAGGGTCCCTGAGAAAATTTGAGATAATGGATAAGTCCTGGAAAGACCAACTATAACCTTTGTTGATAGATATCACATGTCAAGGTTCAGGAGCTCTCCCTTGATCAAACCTGATCCATATTAACCTGGAACAAATCCACAGCCTCTTGTTTCCTGTGGAAACAAAAGCAAAACCTCTTCTCCGAAGCATTTTTTACTTCCATTTTAAAGTGAAGGCATTCCTAAAGTACACAGGCTGGTTTATTTCATCAGTCCTTTCAATCCCATGTTTCTTAGCAGCTGTTGTTTGCTTATTAACAATAAAAAAAATTCAAAGCCAACACAATAACATACAGGATCCAGCTTCCCTGTGTATTTTCCATCTCTGCGTGGCTTATTCTTTTTTTATTATTATTATTTTACTTCTCTCTTTAAAGACATTATTATTTTTAAACTATTTATTTCTTTCTATGACTGTCCATACCCTTTTTCTTTCTTTCTTAAGCCTATGCACCTTGTAAAACCCCCTGGAACCTGTTTAGAGTTTTGTTTTTTTTCCTGTCTGGATCTGTCTTTACTGAGTACCTTTTAGTCTTTTTTGACTACATGAACAAACTTGAAACTCTTAAATGGCACAGACCTCCACAACAGCTTTGGTGGCTGGCTCCACCTGCTTCTGGGGTCGTGAAAGTCAAGCCTAAAACTCATAGCCAGGTCAGGTCAGAGGTGCGTGACCAGGAACTGCGTTCAACCTTCCTAGCAGATCGGAAGCCAGTACCTGCATTGCCAGAGCGGTTTTTACTCAGCTCACCATTTCTATTTAGTGCTGCCAGCTAACAGCAGCGCCTCTTAAAGGAGCTGTGCCTTTTTTTTTCAGCTTTCCCGGGCCCTACATGGAAATTCAACCCATGTTTGTATGCCAAAATGTTGTTAGTTGCTTTTGCTCTTTTGGGATTCCACCACCCAGCTCCCAAACAAACCAAACATGGAGGCTTATTCTTAATTATAAATGCCTGGCCTTACCTTGGCTTGTTTCTTGCCAGCTTTTCTTAACTTTAAATTATCCCATCTACCTTTTGCCTCTGGGCTTTTTCCTTTTCTTACTTCTGTATATCTTACTTTCACTCTTACTCCATGGCTGACTGTGTGGCTGAGTGACTGGCCCCTAGCATCCTCCTCTCCTTGTTCTCTTGCTCCTTCTTCTTTTCCTCCCAGATTTCTGCTTCTATTTATTCTCTCTGCCTGCCAACCCTGTCCATCTTTTCTCCTGCCTTGCCCTTGGCCATTCAGCTTTTTATTAGACCATCAGGTATTTTAGACAGTCACAGTAACATAGCTTCACAGAGTTAAACAAATGCAACATAAACAAATGCAACACATCTTTGCATCATTAAACAAATGTTTCATAGCACAAACAAATATAACACATCATGAAATAATATTCCAC
The DNA here is from genome assembly GCA_902168425.1 of Peromyscus attwateri. Classification (NCBI taxonomy): domain Eukaryota; kingdom Metazoa; phylum Chordata; class Mammalia; order Rodentia; family Cricetidae; genus Peromyscus; species Peromyscus attwateri. The sequence goes on from CABHPP010149602.1 coordinate 9,350, forward strand.
AACATGTAAGTATATAAATGCATGTATTATTTATATATGCCTACATATAGATTCTTTCATACATATCTGCATGACAAAGCAATAATATGCCATTACATATTAATGACTAGTAAATTTAAATAAATAGTGTGTGTGTGTGTGTGTGTGTGTGTGTGTGTTATATATGCTGTGTGTGTGTGTGGTGTATGTGGGGTATGTGTGGTGTGTGAGTTGTGTGTGTGGTGTGTGAGTTGTGTGTGTGCATGTGTGTGGTGTGTGGTGTATGTGTGGTGTGTGTGTGTGGTGGGTATGTGGTATGTTTGTGTGTGTGCGTTTTTGCTGGGAATTGGACTCAGAGACTTGAATATACAGACAAGGGCTCTACCTCTGAGCTACATCCTCAGCCCTTCTTTGTATTATTATTACAACTTTTCTGTAACTTTAATGTTATTTCAAAATAAAAAGTTTAAGAAAAAGTAAAATGTCTGAGATGTTCGGAACAGTTTGAAGCTGACCTTGAAGTTATTTTAAACACAATGGAATCTTTCATTGCTTGTCTGACAAAAAAAAAAAAAATTGATTCATTGATCAGAGCTTACCTGCATCAAAATCTGCTGTTTTTTTTTTCTAATGATGTGAGTTTTCATTTGTGGCCATTATTCCTAGCAGGTCCAATTTTCCTAGGCAAATTTTGTGTTCTAAATTTTACCACAGAGATTTAGGGTCTGCCACAATTTGTAGTCAGTCACGATATTTACTGCATATGGGAGTCAGTAATCTTTCTCAGTATTATTTTCTATTGCTTGTTTTTAAGTGAATTTGTGTGTGTGCATATGTGTGTGTGTGTGTGTGTGTGTGTGTGTGTGTGTGTGTGATTTTGCAATTTTCACTGTTATCCATAAGATGTAATCCTTCAAAATTAACTTTGTTGGGGTGGCTTAGGGGTTGTGTGGACCCCTGGCTGGGCATCTCAATCTGCTGAGAATGTTTGAAATAGACAAGCTTGCCAAGCCAGTTGGGGCCTGGGTGCTTGTGTTTTAGCAGGCCCCACTCCCAAGTTCTACAGCAGACATGGACCCAACACATGAACCTTCTATGGTGGACATCTTACATTCCCCAGTATTGTCCTCTCTACTGTTTTAGCTGTCTGTTCCCATCTTAACTAAGAAATCCTTGAGAGAAGGAGTCAAGCTTGTTGATTTCTTATTGGCTGACCCAGATCCTCACATAGACTGACAGTCACTGAAAATTCATTGACTATTTGATTTGTGGCCCAACTAAAACCTTAAATAGAGAAGAAACCTGCATTTCTAAATTATAGTGAAATGTATGTAACATAGTGTAAAGTTTATAGGATGTGATTGAGTATTTTCATGTTGCTGGCTAACCATCACAACCCAGAATTCCTCATCATCCGAAACAGAGACTCTGAGCCTATCAAACATCAATCCCCATTACCTCCCAGCAGCCTCTGGGGACCACTGATCTACTCTATCTCCATATAGACTATTCTCTCTAACCCCCATAAATAGCCACAAAGCATCTGTCCTGTTGTGCCTAGCACATTTCACTAGCATAATGTCTTCAAATTGCTCCATGATGTTGCATGTGCCAGAATTTCATGTATTTATTTATTTGTTTTAGTGTTTTCATTCTTTCTTTTCAAGACTGACATCTCCACAAAGGGCTCCTGCTGAATGGAACAGGCAGGGACAAAAATAAAGACTCTGCTCCCAGTTCCTTTTTAAAAAGCTGATTCTATATATGAATGTTCCAGCACAGGAGCAGATTCCCATGTTCTGGAGTATCACTTTTATATGTCACCTCTGACATTGGCATGTTTTCTATGGTTGGATCGTAGGAGCCAACAAATTGGCCTTCAACAAACTGAGCTGTCAATGAGAACTCCTGCTTCCGCCACTTATTAATTATTGGAATTTCATTATTTTTAAGACTGAATAATATTCTATTGTATGGATATACCTCATGTTGGTTATGCATTCATCTAGTAAATGCTTAGGCTGTTTCCACCTTTAGCTATTGTGAACAACACTGCTGTGGACATTGTATATGGACATTTGTTCAGTTGCCTGCTTTCAGTTCATCAGGGTATAAAGACAGATGTGAAATTGTTGGTTCACGGGGTAATTCTATTTTTAGCTTTTGATGAACCATCATGTTTTCTATAACAGCTGAAAAAGGAACATCTTTAAAAGCTGCTTCAATAAGGTAAAGTGATGATTAATCCTTCTGAATTTTATCCAGAGTCTATTGAGAAACAACATCCACTCATCTCTATTTAGCAAACTCAAAGAACCAAGGAAAGTTACACCCTCCTTTTGTTCTGTGGGAGACTGACTGTGTTAAAGGACCTAATTCCGCACATCTCCTTGGGCCCATCCCTTTCTGTAATGTGACTTTGCAGCTTTCACCAAAGAGGTAGGATCTAATGAGTCTGAACTTAGCGCTGTGACTTGCTTTGGACCAGGCAGTGTTGGTGAGACTTGCTAGCAGACGTTTTCAAAGTGCTGTTGTGCTACTGACTTTGCAATTCATCTTGTACTTAAGCTTTACTGTGAGAATGTGTTCAAGGTGGTCTTCTGGAAAACCAGAAGAGAAAGGTAAAAAGAAGTTACTCTAGCCAACCACCAGATGTGTGAACGCCTAGCCAACCTCTGGCTATCCTCAGAGGCAGAGAGAGCTAGAGGAGCCTGGAAGGACCATCTCCATTGTATTCCAAGTCCACATACTTATGAGCAGCAGAAACACTTGTAGTCGGACTTTTCTTTGGGCCATCAACTCGTGGCTTACCAGTACCTTACATCTCGCTTCAGCCTTCCACTTCCCAGAATTCTCTTCTCTGCTTGTCCCACCCATACTTCCTGCCTGGCTACTGGCCAATCAGTGTTTTATTTATTAACCAATCAGAGCAATACATTTGACATGAAGAACATCCCACAGCACTTCCCCTTTTCTTTTCCTCAAAAAGGAAGGTTTCAACTTTCACATAGTAAAATTACAGATAACAAAACAATTATTAAGCAAGAATTACAGTTACACTGTGTAGTCTATTTATAATATCTAGTCTATTTGTATTTGGCAAAATTAAAGAAGATATCCTATCTATCCTATATTTGTGAGTCTAAGGTTTTATATCTAACTTATCTTTTATCATAACTAAGGAAAATTATAACTAGTCTTCAACTACATCAAAGACCTCAGAAGGATATAACATTACCTGAGAAATGAGAGAAGGATGCAAGCAACTTTCGGGAGTCTTGCAGGGTAGACAGAGACAGCTGACAGCCTGGACAGTCATTCAAAGTTCTCTTGTGAAGTTGGGGCATCTGTCTTCAGCCCACAGGCCTAGAGTCTCTCAGTCATTTTTTTCTGTGTCCTGTAGAATGTCTGGCAGTTTCCTCTGCAAAGCAGGAACCTGAAGGACCATTTCACCAAGCAAAGTTCAGTGGTCACCTTCCTATGGGTCCTGCATGTCCAGTTGATCAAGCAGTCCAGGCAAGAACAGTTTCTTGCCCAAATGGCTATTTTTGCCAAGGTGAAGATAAACTCCATATAGAATGTCTTTGATGCCCATCCTCCTCTCTGAAGTAAATCAGTGCTGCCAGGAGCAGACATGTCTCATTGTCCAGAAAGTCTAAATTTTTAAAAATATTTTAAATGCCATATTCTGTAGGTCTTTGAAGTATTTGAAGATTATCTGTCTATCTGACATATATCTATGTATACCTAGAAAACTTAACTAACATGCTACAAGTTTGACTATCATAGAAGACTAATTATTAATCTATATTTTTTAATTATACATTACAATCTAAATGAGTTACATAAACATAATACCTCAAACGAGAATAGAAATATACATACAGTATAACAAAATTAAGTTTAAACTTGCATCAATAAACTAAAATCTATACCAATGTAAAACATTTCAAATAAGTTGTTGCTCTTTAAAAGTAGGTTCATTAATCTACCCTTTCATCCTATCATATGTAAACTATCCCCTTTTCTTCTTTAGAAAGAGATTGCATTTATAATCAACCTGTTTTAAATAAAAATATTGGTTTATCTCTGTCCCACACCAGAGGGCTCTTCTGCTTTTTGGGTTTTTTTTTTGTGTGTGTGTGTGGTTTTTTTTTGTTTGTTTGTTTGTTTGTTTGTTTTTCGAGCAGGGTTTCTCTGTGTAGCTTTGCGCCTTTCCTGGATCTCGCGCTGTAGACCAGGCTGGCCTCAAACTCACAAAGATCTGCCTGCCTCTGCCTCCCGAGTACTGGGATTAAAGGCGTGCGCCACCACTGCCCGGCCAGAGGGCTCTTCTGATTTGGGATACAAGAATCTCTTAACCTTTTCTTTTAGCAATATGCCTGGGTTTAGAGAAGGAGTGAGCCAATTCCATCTCCAAAGCCAACTTGGTATATTTGGGAATTCGGGATTAGCTTCTCTTACTACTTCCTGCTGGAGAGGAGCGCTGTATCTTATGGGGACACAAAGAAAATTTTAGAATTATGGAGTAGTCCGTGAGGGTGTATCGTCTGAGCCAGTTGCCTTGAAACTGTTTAGGATGTTGGATCATCTGGGCCATGGTGTTGCTGTGTGTGACTGGGTTTTGGGTGGTTTGTTACACAGCATTATTATGGCAATAGATAACTGATACACGCTTTCTTCCTCTGCTGATTAGCTGCAGTTTCTGCATCTATCAAAAAAAGAAGGAGGCAATAAATTTCACTGTTTTCATAGAGCTGTCATGAGATGTGAATGACAGATTCGGTCAGGTTTGGCCTCTGACAGCTATAATCCACAGGCCCATTTCTTCCATCCATCTTGAAGGCTGCCATCCTTCAGTTTATAAGGAAGGTGAACTGGAGACATTCTTTCCATTTCCCTTGCTCTGGTGACAATATCTCGGTTTATCTCCCAAACTGTGAAAGTAAATCTCGATTGTCAACCTGACTAAATTGAGAAGGACTCAGAACACTAGTACGTCCCACCCCAGGTGTGTTGGGGGGGGGGGTGATGTTTCCACATGGGACATCAAATGAGGCAGGAAGATCTATCCTGCTATGGGCAACACCTTGCAACAGCGTGGTGTCCAAGTGGGATGAAAAGAGAAGTCTGCCAGGCAGGCAGGCTCTTTTTTCTGCTTCCTAGCCACCATCAGGAGCAGCCTCTGGCATAACCCCATGACGTGAGATTCTGCCTCGTCTCACGCCCAGAGCCACAGGTCCAGCCAATCATGGACAGAACACTCTGAAAGTGAACCAAAGTCACTCTTTCCTTCCCTGCCTTGTTCTCTAGGGTCCTTTGTCACAGCCAGCAAACCTCTGACTCACAGACGGAACGAGCCTTCTGTGTGCTTGGACTCGGTCCTCTTAGAGTTGCCCTAACCCTGAGTACCATCAGCAAGCCTTCCTGGTCTGTCCAGTTACTGCATTCCACCCCTTCCGTTCACACATGGGTTCACGTGTCATGTGACAGACAGAGGCAATAATATTTGGATTCAACAGTCTGATCAGCAAGTTTTGTTTTCCACTGAGGTTGCTAAGGAGACATAAAGTTACAGACTCCCAGGGGGCCCTGTGAAGAAAGCTAGTGAGGTGCCATTTGCCTTTCTCATTGCTGGGACTGAAGCGCCGTAAGGATGGGAGGTTTCTTTCGGTAGACGGTTAAGAGGGTATGGGCTATCATGTTGGGAAAGCATGGTGGCAGAGATGGGAATCGGCTGGTCATATTGTGTCCACAGTCAGGAAGCAGAGCGAGATGAATGGGAGGGTTTGGCTCACGTCCTCCTTTTTCTGCCTCCCAGAGTCACCCCACCCCACCCCACGGATTGCACTGTCTACGTTCAGAGCATGTCTTCCCACCATCCACTTCCCTCACAGACACACCAGAGGTCTATCACCTAAGGCGAATCTAAACCCCGTGGATCTGGCCATCAAGGTATACCATCACAGCTGACACGGGCAAGCAGGGTCTAAAGATGGGAAGAAGGGGGGTCTTGATGACATGGTTAGAAACCCTGGATTCAGCCAGGTCTGAAGCTCTGCTTCTTTGGAAGTTTTAATTATCTGAATCAATAAACATTCTTTGAGGTTTTTTTTTTTTTTTTTTTTTGAAAACAATTTCAGTAAGGAATCTGTGACCTGGAACTGAGTGAATAGCTTTCCTTGCATTCCTGCTGGGCCACATTCCTCATCCCACCGGGCTCCCTCCCCACCGCCCCCCTCCCCCGCAGTCCTCAGTCCCACCGCTAGACCCCACCTGGGACTCCCAGGCCAAGTCTGGACAGGATCCTGAAAGAGGGTGATTGAGCAGATCTGGGCTGATGAGGCATGCTGGTTTATTCTAGAGAGTTCTGTCTGGTGTCCAAGCGTGATTACTGAGAGCACTAATTTTCACTGTAGTAGTGTCACTGCTTGGATTAAAAAAAAAAAAGTGTATGGTCACCCTTAGCAGGCCACTGGTCCTTCTACTGTCACATCTGTATTCTCTGTAACCCCTGTCACAGTTTAAGTTATCAGCTTGATTTATCTGAGAGGAAGGAACTGCAAGTGAGGAAGTTCTTCCATCAGATTGGCCTGTGCACACACACATCCATGGGGCATTTTCTTGGATTAATGTAAGAGGATCCGGACCACTGTGGGCAGTAATATACCTATGTGGCTGGGCCTAAGTAACTGATCCACCACAATCAAAAAAAAAAAAAAACCATGAACACCATTAGACCTAGAAAAACAATTAGCTTTATATCCTCCTTAGTAACTCATGTCCATTACCTGTGGATAAGTGCATAAAATATATTCAATGTGCCGGGCAGTGGTGGCACACGCCTTTAATCCCAGCACTCGGGAGGCAGAACCAGGTAGATCTCTGTGAGTTTGAGGCTAGCCTGGTCTACAGAGTGAGATCCAGAACAGGCACCAAAACTACACAGAGAAACCCTGTCTTGAAACAAACAAATATATAAATATTTCAATGCTGAAATTGTAAAATTTAATGTGAAGTTCCATAGCTTCCATTCCAATGCCAATTCTAACTGTACAGAATTTCATAGAGTTGTTTAGACTTTGATTCCAGTTCATTTTGGTGTGTGATGGTTTTATTATTTGCTAGGGGAACAAAAGCAGCACTCCTCTGTGGTCTCAGCTTCAAATTCTACTCCAGGCTCCTGCCTTTGAGTACCTGCTTTAGTTTCCTTCCATGGTGACCTGTAAATTGTAAGATGAAATAAACCCTTTCCCCCCCAAGTTGCTTTGTTATTTATTATTTATCACATTAACCCCCACACAAATGTGAACGATAGGAGTCTAACAGCATAGTGTGGCAGAGTCCACAGTTGCCAGCCATGGTATCTGTCCTGGCTAGTTTTATGTCAACTTGACACAAGCTAGAGTCATCTGAAAGGAGGGAACTTCAATTGAGAAAATGCCTCCATAAAATCCAGCTATTGGGCATTTTCTTAAGTAGTGATTGATGGGGGAGGGTCCAGCTCATTGTGGGAGGTTCCACGCCTGGGCTGGTGGTCTTGGGTTCTATAAGAAAGCAGACTGAGCAAGCCATGAGGAGCAAACCAGTAAATAGCACTCCTCCATGGCCTCTGCATCAGCTCCTGCCTCCAGGTTCCTGTCCTGTGTAAATCCCTGTCCTGATTTCCTTCAGTGATGAACAGTGATGTGGAAGTGTAAGCCAAATGAACCCTTTCCTCCCAACCTGCTTTTTGGTCATGGTGTTTCATTGCAGCAATAGAAACTCTAAGGCACTCCTCAAGTTGCTTTTGTCATGGTGTTTCATCATAGCAATAGTAACCCTGCCTAAGACAAATTGGTAGCAGGAGTGAGGTGCTGCTGTGACAGACTTGACCATGTTGTTTTGGGGAGGATTGTGGAAGGACTTTGGAACTTTGGGCTAGAAAAGCCATTGAGTGTTAAGAGCTCAGTGGGCTGTGCTGTAGGAGCTTGGAAGATAAGAATGTTGAGCAGACAACGGAGTCCTAACTTATGAAGCTTCAGAGGAAAGCAAATACTCTACAGGCCTTTTGTGTGAAGAATCTGCGGTCCCAGTCAGCTGGAGCTGAAGAATCAGCAGTGATTAACAAGATACTTGAATCACTAAAGTGAAATCTTTGTTTGGCTGGGACAATGGATCCCGGTCAGCTGGGACTGAAGACTCAGCTGTTAGGAAGAAGAGACGAACATCACTGACGTGAAGTCTTCTGGAAGTGTTTCCTTAGGGTCAGCACATAGAAGCTGTGTTCCAGAAGTGGTCATGGTGTCTCCTCACAGCAATAAAACCCGAACTAAGACAGTGGTTGATGAAGTGTGGGCAGCATACCGTGGGTGAGGCTATCCCTGGGCTGGTGATCCTTGGGTCTATAAGAAAACAGGTTGAGCAAGAACGGGGAGCAAGTCAGTAAGTAGCACCCTTCCATGGCCTCTGCATCAGCTCCTGTCTCCAGGTTCTTGCCCTGACTTCCTTTGATGATGAACTGTTATATGGAAGTGTAAGCCAAATAACCCTTTCCTCCCCAAGTTGCTTTGGTCATGGTGTTTTATCACAGCAATAGTTACCCTAAGTAAGACAGTACCGCTCTTCCTCAAGAAATGAATTCTAATTCTCTTGTCCTCAAATTTGGATAAGCAGGAAGTCAAGGAGAATGACCTCCTAGACCCAGGCATGAAAGATAGTATAGTTTTCACTAGAATTTTTTAAACCTGGAGTTATGGCCCATTGTGAATGAAACCCAACTGCTCAAAAGCTGCCATTTGTGGCAAAGTAAGGCAAGGCACTGGAGATAGCCTCTGACAATAGCCATACCCAGTCCTTAACCACAAGTACCTGAGACCTGCTGCATTCGTATAAGTGCACTTAGATGCAGACTTCTCCCTGATGAGCCTTCTGTGAAACCTGTTGTCTTAGTCAGGGTTGCTGTTGCTGTGATGAAACACCATGACCAAAGAAACTTGTGGAGGATAGGATTTATTTGGCTTACACTTCCACATCACAGTTCATCATCAAAGGAAATCAGGACAAGAACTCAAACAGGGCAGGAACCTGGAGGCAGGAGCTGATGCAGAGGCCATGGAGGAGCATTGCTTACTGGCTTGCTCCTCATGACTTGCTCAACCTGCTTTCATATAGAACCCAGAACCAGCAACCCAGGAGTAGCCCCGCCCACAATGGGCTAGGTCACTTCCCATCCATCACTAGTTAAGAAAATGCCCTACAGCCCAATCTTATGGAGGCATTTTCTCTATTGAGGTTCCCTTCTCTTCAATGACTCTAGCTTGTGACATGTTGACGTAAAACTAACCAGCACACCTGTAATTACAACCTCTAGAGAAGATTCCTGACCCACAGAAGCTGTGAAAGAATAGATGTATGCTCATCTCACAGTTAGTTGGTAATGAATTCATGGTCCCCAGTCTTCTGGTCACCCCTGCTCAGGCACCAGGCATACAAGCAGTGAGCCCCTGGATCATTCCAGTACCCAGATGCAGACTCCCTTCTCAGCATTCAAATCTCTCCTACTGACCCCAGACATCATGGAACAAAGCCATATATCTCTTCCATGCCATGTTCAAATTCCAACCTTATAACCCAGAAGCTTAACGAAATGGTTCTTTAAAACCTCTACAGTTGGAAGTTGTTTGTAACACAGCCATAAAGAATGGAAGTGAAGCCGAGCAGTGGTGGCGCACGCCTTTAATCCCAACACTCAGGAGGCAGAGCCAGGCGGATCTCTGTGAGTCTGAGGCCAGCCTGGTCTACAGAGTGAGATCCAGGACAGGCTCCAAAACTACACAGCGAAACCCTGTCTTGAAAAAAAACCAACAAAGAAAAAAAAAAAAAAGGATGAAAGAGAAGGTCCCATTTGAAAACTGTGTATCAACTATGATGTCCATGATGCACAGTGGAAGGGAAACCTTGGCTACCAGAGTCACTGCTGTGTCATCAGACCCTTCTCCCCCTGTAAAAACACTCCCTGCAGTCAGTTTCCATAAGTCGTTTGTCCTTATCCAAGGGCATGGTCTTCCCAGGATGTCCATTGGCTGTGAGCTTCTCTACAACATAGAGTCTTGTTGAGGCTTTGATGTTACTTCCTTATAAGGACCTGGCCAAAATCAAGACATTACCGCTCTGCTTTTCTGTGATTTAGATGGGTAGAGGTGGTTTTGTTCTTGCAGTTTTATGTAATTGAAATCTTCTAATGTCCAAGGCTCTGACTAATGGCCCAGGAGTACTGTGGAGGAGAGGAGGGGAGGAGGAGGAAAGACTAGTCAGAGGAAGTCAGAGGAGTCGGCGGCGCCATGAGGATAAGCTCTTGCCCATACCTTATCAACTCTGAGACAGGAAAGGACAGACGCCTTGTACATACATGCATGTGGGCACACACACACATGCACACACACACACACACACACATGCACACACACACACTCGCATGCACACTTGTTCATACATATACACACACACACACTCACACACTCATATGCCTCTCCACTGTTTGCCTTCCCTACCACAGCAGAACTAAAAGCCATTAACCTACATATGTTACTTTAAAAGACAGTGCAGCAAAAGCCCAGCTTTAAAGTGTCTGCAGAGATATTCTCACTGGAGGTTTTCAAGGAGTGGAGGACTTCCTTTCTAGGTGCCTAAACTCAGATTTCAATAACTTGGAATGGAAATTTTTCTAGAAATCAGATAGCATCATTTTTCCTGCCCTTCCTGAAACCCCACATCCAGTACTGCTCCCAGCCTCGCAAGAAGTACGTGAGAGCAGCACATTTGTACGATGGAGTGCATTTTCAAAGAAAAATGATTTTCCTTGCCATTTTTGAGTATGCATTTAGTTCTTTAGAGTTAATGGCTTCCTATATGAATGAAAACCAGCCTTTCCATGATGCAAGTGTACCCACCCTACCAAAGACAAGCATGGCCCAGATGCCCCCAGAGGTTACCAAGCCTTGAGCATAAATGAGGTCACACTATATTTATTTAACAAATACTAACCCAGGCCTCACAATGGGCAATTCAAAGTGCGTTAAGATCAATTGGTTTTTGCTAAAATGTCAAGAACACACAGGGGGCAAAGGATAGTTTCTTCTATAAATAGTGTGGGGAAAACTGGGTATCCACATACAGAAGAATGAAGCTAGACCTTTATCTCAAAACCTGCACAAAACTCAACTGAAAATGAACTAAACCCTTACGTGTAGACACAAAACTGTCAATTAGCTAGTAGAAAACACAGAACCTAAGTTCCATGACAGTGGTCTGGACAGTGACATTTTGGGTATTGCTGCAAAAGTGCATGTAAGACAGACAGCCACACACGAGGGACAACTTCAGCAACAAAGCTTCTGCATAGCAAAGAAAACAAGCCACCAGGGGAAGAGACAACCTACAGAATAGAAGACGTTATTCATAAGCCAGAATATGAGAGAGTAGTGCCCCAAATAAACAAACTCAGGTAGGTTGATAGCAAGAAAACAAAGAACCCCATTAAACCATGGACAAAGGACCTGAACAGACATTTTTTTTCTAGAGAAAATATGCAAATGGCCAACAGGTATATGACAAGGTGTTTGGCACCACTAATCACCAGGGCAATGCCATTCAAAACCACAGTGAGATACCGCTTCACACCTGATACAATGACTGTTTCCCCAAACTGGAAAATAACAAGTACTGACAGGGAGGTGGTGAGGAAGGGACCCCCCCGAATCTGTTAATAGGAATGTAAATATATAGCCATTGTGAAATCAGTATGGCGGTTTCCCAAGTAACTAGAAACAGACCATGTGATCCAGCAATTCTGCTGCTTGGTACATAGTCTACAGAAGTAAGAGCAAAATGTCAGTCATCTGCATTTCCACGTTGATTGCAACACTACTCAGAAGAGCCAATATGTGCAATTGATCTAACTGTCTATTAAAGGATGAACGGATAAAGAAAACATGGTGCTCATCCACAACAGATCATAAGTTAAAAAAAAATGGACACCCTGCCATCTGTGATAATATAGATAACCCTATAGGACATTGTGCTAAGGGAAATGAGCCAAGCAGAGAAAGACCAATGTTCTATGATCTGACCTATTATATAGAATCTGAGAGGCGGGAAGCTCAGGAAAGGGTATAGAGCATCCTCGTGGGCTGAGGATGATGTAAACAGAGATGATGGCAAAATGACACAGATTTCAAACCAGCAGGAGGCAGAAGATCAAGAGCTGTGTTGTACAACCCGGGGAGTATCGTTAACGACAACGTATTGTGTACTTGAAAATTACTAAGAGAGTAGATTTTAAGTGTTCTCGCCAGGAAAAATAAAGCATGTGAGGTAATGTGTATGCTAATTAGTTTGGCTTAGTATTCATTTCATAATGAATACATATTTTAAAACATTGTGTTGTACACTAAAAAATACACATTTTATTTGTCAATTTAAATTTTTTAAGATTTAAAAAACTTATTGCTCTTTCTCAGAGTTTTATGAGGTAGGTGCTGTTTATTGCTTTCTTGTTTTACAAGTAAGGGACACAGTACCAGGAGCTTAAACTATGTTGCTCAAGGACATGAAGCACATGCATAGATCTGGGCTTTGGACCCAGATGCTGCATCCTAGGGCTTGAACTCCTTCCTATATGCATCTTTATCAATGCTGAATCTCACTGATGTAGATCCCTTACCTCATGGTAGAAGTATTTGAATGTTACTTTTAAGACTTCCTCCTTTTTCCAATTCTCACCATTTCCAGAGCCCTTGGGAAGGGTTATATGTGGGCTCAGTGTTCCCAGGATTCTGTTCCCAGAGAGCAGGGCTGTTCCCACAACCTTATTCTACACACACTGTCTACTACCTAACAATGCAGTTTAACAAACATCCCCCAAACACCATGGCTTCCGATAAGAAACACAGACTCCCCTCATCAGTCTGCAGGTCAGTTGAAGGTTCTGGTCTTGGCTGGGCTTGGCCACATATCTAGATTTAAGTGACTCTTAGCTAACCTGTGTTGGCTGGGACATACTGAGATACTTGGTTCTGAACCACACGCCTCATTCCTTCTAGCAGGCTAGCCCAGACAATGGCAGAGGGGCAGAAGCACATGATCTCAGTGTGCATGCACTCAGCAAACTTCTGTGTAGATTCATCTTTGCTAGCATTCCATTGGCCAAAGCAAGTCATATAGTCATATGGTAGGACCTGAGTCCAGTTGGGAGGGTATTATGATTGTATGGTTCAAGGAATGGACACAGAGAGGGATAAGAAATTGGGCCATAAATACACACAACCTATGACTTTTCATCCTTCTTAACAAGAGAGAGACAGAGAGACAGAGAGAGAGAGAGAGAGAGAGAGAGAGAGAGAGAGAGAGAGAGAGAGAGATATGCATCTGTATGTATAAGTACCATCTACCTTGTTTTTTGGAAGCAGGTTCTCCCACCGGGACAGGGTCTCTCGCTGGTTTCCTGATGAGCTAGGCTGACTGGCTGACAAGCCCTAGAGACCCACCTGCCACTGTCTCCCCAGCACTCGAATTCCATGCACATGCCACTGTGGTGGTATTGTGTTCCCCAAAATATTGTGCACCCTAATCAACTTATCTGGGGTCAGAGACAGAACAGCCCCTAGATACAAAGGCTAAAAAACGGTGGCACTCACACCTTTAATCCTAGCACTCCAGAGATAGAAATCCCTCTGGATCTCTGTGAGTTCAAGGCCACATTGGAAATAGCCAGGCAGGGTGACACACGCCTTTAATCCCAGAAAGCGAGCCTTTAATCCCAGGGAGTAGTAGTAGAAAGCAGAAAGATATATAAGGCGTGAGGACCAGAAACTAGAAGCATTTGGCTGGTTAAGCGTTTAGGCTTTCGAGCAGCAGTTCAGCTGAGATTCATTCTGGATGAGGACTCAGAGGCATCCAGTCTGAGGAAAAAGATTCAACTGAGGAACTGGCGAGGTGAGGAAGCTGTGGCTTGTTCTGTCTCTCTGATCTTCCAGTGTTCACCCCAATACTTGGCTCCGGGTTTGATTTTATTAATAAGACTCTTTAAGATTCCTGCTACATGCCACCACATCCAGCTTTTTACACGGGTGCTGTTGGGCATTGAACTAAGATCCTCACACCAGCACGACAAGCACCTTCCAGACCAAGCTCTCAGGCCTGCCTCAGAACAAAATTAAATTCCAAGTAAAAAAGTCATTTAGACAAAGTACCACCAAGGACCCATACATTTCAGTTGAGCTCTGAAGGGCAGTGAAGAAGGGGTGTGTGTGTGTGTGTGTGTGTGTGTGTGTGTGTGTGTGTGTGTATGTGTGTGCAGTAGGAAAATGTGCACAAGTGGTTCTTTAGAGAAAGAAAACAGACCTCTCTTTGCACCTGCAGGAAACAGAGTGCAGAACTCAGTCAGTGAGGTCCCCATTCTGGAGTCAAGGTGGCAGTCGCTGCCAGCCACTGTGCCAGCAATAAAGTTAGCGCAGCAGCGACATCCGAGCAGGCAGTACTACATTGACTCAGTTAGTGACTTCTTAGCATATCAACGTCTCGTTTTGTTTCTCCCGTAGAAAGCTCAAATATTGGATCGCCTGATTCAAAGTTGGCCCCCAGGCAACCCCAGCGCTTCCAGGAGGGCACGAGTGAGTATCTATTTTCTTTCTGTTCCTGGAAAGCAGCAACTGTCATTTTCTGGGCTCACACACCCTGCACACAGGCTGATTATAATCCTCTCCCTGAGAAATGGGGGAACCCCAGGAAGCCTGCCAAAACCACTCTCCAAACGTCCAAATCCATGGCTGTTGTTTCTGGTGGGAGATACCAGAAATGGTCAACCCTCCTGAAGAAAGAAAGGTCAGGACCTGTGGGTAAATAATGACTGGTGTAAACATTTCGTTTTAAATCAAAAAAGCCTCAGTAGCTGGAAAAACTTACCCCAAACAAAAACTAAACACACGAAAGTGAGCCAACGAGCGCTCTGCTTTCTGTCACAGGGATGCCAAGACAGTCTCAGTGACAGCATTGCCTTCACTCGGGGCACTGATGGAGGGAAACAGGATGCTTGATGGTGACTGGAGGCAAGGGGGATTTTGGCTTCCTTCCCAGAGTGCATTGGTTGGGAGAAATCCCCAGAATTCTCAAACTCTTCTTCAAGCATTCGTCATATACTGGCTCTTTATATTTGCTATCTCAATCAACCCTGAAAGAATCCCCAGGAGGGGCAGGGGAGGTGGTTTGGTTTGGTTTGGTTGGTAAAACGCTTGCCTTGCAAGCAGGAGGACCTGAGTTCAGTCCCCAGTCCCCAGGTAAAAATGCTAGGCTGGAGGCATGCACTTGTGATCTCAGGTCTGAGAGGGTGAAAACAGTCGGATCCCTGGATCTAGCTAGGTAGCCAGCCTTGTCTATTTGGCAAGTTCCAGGCCAGTGAGAGGCCCTGTCTCAAAAAAACAAGTGGACAGCACCCAAGGAAAAGCACCGTTGAGGTTGGCCCTCTCAGATGTGGCTCCAAGAAGCCACCCATGCATGAGTGCCCTTCCTTCAGAAATCAGCAAGCTCAGCTGCTCTCAAGTCAAGGCATCCATAGTCTCTGGGGATGCAATTTCCAAGGGGATTGGCCTGCAGGGGGATAGAAGAGGTCTGTGTCTGGAGTCTCTGAAACGGAAAAGGCTGGGGCTCCCAGGGAAAGGAAGGAACCTGGATTATTTTCTTGTCTCATCTTCCTCAACACCCTTCTTCATTGATTATCCACTACAGTGATTTCATGTGTTCAGGGGGAAGGGCAGGGGCACATGTATGGGCATGCACGCACATGTACGCAGGTGCCTATAAAAGTCAGAAATTGCCGGGCGGTGGTGGCACACGCCTTTAATCCCGGCACTCAGGAGGCAGAGGCAGGCGGATCTCTGTGAGTTCGAGGCCAGCCTGGGCTACCAAGTGAGTTCCAGGAATGGCGCAAAGCTACACAGAGAAACCCTGTCTCGAAAAACCAAAAAAATAAATAAATAAATAAAAATAAAAAATAAATTAATTAATTAAAAAAGTCAGAGATTGATACTGAATGTATGCCTTGATTTTTCTCCACCTTGTTATTTGAAACAGTCTCCCCTGGAGCTCGTTGATTGGCTAGCCTGGCTGGTCAGCAAGCTCTAGGAACCCTCTTACCACCGTCTCCCTCCAATGCTGGGATTACAAGTGTGCACTGCCTGTGCCCGACTTCGTACATGAGTGGTGGGGATCCGAACTCAGGTCCTTAAGCTTGTGCAGCAAGTACTTTTTTCACTGAGCCGTCTTCCCAGCCCTCTACTCTTACTGTGGGGGCATCACCTGAGTTTGTGGCAGAGGGATATCTGGTTCCAAATGTTTTGGGGAGCAGAGATGCCTTTAATGGAGACACCACTCTCCATCCTTTTCGTTGTGACATGAACTTCTTTTCATTTCATTTTTTTCCTGTTTAACAAAATGATCCAAATTTTGACTCACAATGTCCCCAGTCACATTGACTCAACTACATATATATTTATTCATATATATATACATATGAATGAAAGCCTTATGACTCCAGAAAACATAAAACTTTTAAATTTCCATCTATAAACACAGTATTCATTTAGCTGTGATGCCAAGATGACCCTAGTGGTTTTCTTTGGCTTCCTTCATTCTCTTGGTCAAAAGTTTAACATATCTCCTCCTTATTTTTATTAGTGTATTGTTTCTTTAGAGCAATTTGTCTGTGTTTGTGTTACATATGGAGAAACAAGACATTGAATCTTGGTTGCTTTGATCCTGGACTTCTGACTTTCTTTGTTTAATGGCTATCTGAAAACACACTGGCAGACATCGTCTTCTTTAGAGATAGTGAAAGCTTTGGGATTCTGGTAGCTCTTTTGGACCCCAGCCACTGAGGCAGAATAGTATCTGTCAGTCCAGGAATATCCTCCCTCCCTCTCTCTCTCTCTCTCTCTCTCTCTCTCTCTCTCTCTCTCTCTCTCTCTCCTTTTCTCTTTCTTTCTTTCTTTTCTTTTTTTCTCTATTTTTTACAAAAACCAAGTTGAAATCACTCAGACCAGCATCCAAAATGCATCTGGAACAGACATGTGCTTCCTCTCTCCAGTTCTCCTTGGACTATAACAAGAATGCCCCTTATTCAACAGCAGGTCTACTCTGTTGTGAGTCAAGACACCTTGCTTCATGGAAAAACTTTGTTTGTCATTCCCACCACTGATTTGGACCACACAACCCTTCCATTCTTCACCCAGAGCATCAGCAGCTACTTCTGTGGCCATTTGCTTCTCATTAAACATACAAAGCTTGAGTCCGTCATCCACTCCAATGAGTTTCTTGGCTGGGAAGGAGATATTCAGCTTCATCTTAACACAGCCAACTGTCCAGGAGGTGCCATGAAAAAGGAGCCATATATTTTTGTTTACTTTTCCTCCGACTAGATGTGAGATTTATTACTAAACATGATTTGATGGGGTGTAGGACAGCCCAGTAGAAGGTCTAAGGTGTGGTGCTCCAGGGGACCACAGTTGGGGATATAGTTGATCACAGCTATCATGGACAAGCTGCTTCTCGGCTACCATATCTTCAAATTCATCTACATTAGAGAAGTCCCATTTCTTTGAGATATGGATCTTCTGGTAGCTGGGGAACTTGAATTTGGCTCTATGCAGGGCCTCAATCACATGTCATTCTGCAGCTTAGCGTGAATGTACATGATGACCTGTTGTGTTCTGAAGTTCCACAAAGGCACCCTACCGACCTGTCAGGAGCCTATACTGTGGACAATACGGAGATCAGAGACATGAATATATGCCAAAACATTGTCTCCAAGTTACCTTAGGTCAGTCCATATAGGAAATAGGCTACCAAGGAGGAGGGTGTTCGAAATCACTGCAAAGCCATCCCCTGAGAGTAAAGGAACCTGGTTGGCTTAACTGGTTGCCAACATCTATTTTTTAAACAAATGATATTGCATCCAAAAATCACTAGGATATTGAAATTGCATTAGATATATTTGAAAACAATGATGTAGACATTTTATATTTAAATATTAATAACAAACTGCATGCTTTATAACTATTTAAAATAACAACACTTTTTTGTTGTTGGTTTTTTTTCTTTTTTTGTTTTGTTTTGTTTTGTTTTGTTTTGAGACAGGGCTTCTCTGTGTAGCCCTGACTGTCCTGGAACTCACTCTGTAGACCAGGCTGGCCTCAAACTCAGAGAACAATATATTTTTAAAAGTGTGTCATTATGGAGATTTTTCATATGCACATAGGAAAAAAAGATGCACGTAGGCCTCTGATTTTATTCAGGTGATTCTTTCCTTTTAAGGCACATAGGAAAAAAAATGCACAAAGTCCTCTGATTTTATTCAGGTGCTTCTTTATACTGATGAAGCTCTTGAAATCCAGAGGGTGGAAAGGTCATATAGCAAAGTAATACCCAAGCCAGCCCTACCTCAAAAGTCTTAGAACTCCTTATTTGGCCCTTGTATTAGCTACTTTTCTTCTTGCTATAACAAAATACCTACCAAAAGCAGCTTAAGGAAGAAAGCGTTGCTTCTGGCTCATAGTTCCAGAGGATGGTCAATTATGGGAGGAAAATTATAGTGACAGCAACTTGAAGCCCTGGCCACACCCTGTCCACAATCAGGAAGTAGAGACTGATAACTGTTGCAAGATATTTGATTACACTGTGTAAAGATATGTCACTGTGATTGGTTTAATAAAGAGCTGAATGGCCAATAACTAGACAGGATTTCCAGGCACAGAGGATGCTGGGAAGAAGAAGGTTGGGTCACCAGTGGACAAGAGGGAACAGACATGCAGGAGGAGAGGTAAAGCCACGAGTCATGTGACAACACGTAGGTGAATTGAAATGGGTTAATTTAAGTTATAAGAGCTAGTTAGAAACAAGCCTAAGCTATAGGCTGAGCTTTCATAATTAATAATAAGTTTCCATATGGTGATTTGGGAGCTGACTGGCAGGACAGAGAAAGTCCGACTACAGATAAACACTGGTGTTCAGCCTACTTTTTCCTTTAATTTTAGTCCAGGGCCCCAGACCATGGGATAGTGCTGACCACAGTTAAGATGGGTCTTTCAACTTCAATTAATTCCATCTGATAGTTTCTCACAGGATGGCCCAGAGCTTGTCTTCTAAGTATCAAATT
This sequence comes from Peromyscus attwateri, assembly GCA_902168425.1. NCBI lineage: Eukaryota > Metazoa > Chordata > Mammalia > Rodentia > Cricetidae > Peromyscus > Peromyscus attwateri. Next base: position 28,515 of record CABHPP010149602.1, read on the forward strand.
GACACTGTGAACACCACAGCTCTTAACTCCTAATCAAAGCCAGCTCTCTGCATCAGAGTTCCATGAAGTCCCAGCACTCCAAAGGCATCAAAGAAATGAACATTCCTCTAGATCAGGGGTTCTCAGCCTTCCTAACACTGTGACCCTTAAACACAGTTCCTCATGTTGTGGTGACCTCCCAATCATAAAATTATTTTTGTTGCTACTTCATAACTGTAATTTTGCTACTGTTACGAGTCATAAAGTAAATATCTGATATGCAGATGGTCTTACGTGACCACTGTGAAAGGGTTGCTCGACCCTCCGAGGGGTCTTGACCCATGGGTTGAGAACTGCTGGTCTAGAGTGTGCTTGCACAGAAAGATCATGGGTAAGCAAGAACAGCAGAGTCTACTAACCCTGCTTTGGCAGTACACACACCAAGGCCTATCAAGATGGGAAAGTGGGTTCCATTCTTAGGCCTGAGGGCACACAGGAAAGGTGTCCTGTTCAGGACCCTGGGAAGTCTGTAGCCTCAGCAGAAAGCCACCCATAGGAGCTGGGTGTTAAATAGAAGAACATGGTCACTGCCAAACCAGAGTTAAATATGTCAAATCTCCCGTTTTCTTGCTAGTGTTTTCTGTTGGCCAAACTAACCAATAGCCAAAGGGCCAGGAAGCCAGTGGACGGTACTTTCAGATCTCAATCCCCTTGACCGGGAGTACAGGCCAGAGGGGAAGGAGTCCACCACACTCTCCATTTTGAGCTGAACATTTGTATTTTAAAAAAAAAAAAACAACAAAGGAAAGCCACAGCAGAACCAAGAGATCTGGCCCTAGAAGATCTGAAATCACATGTGGCTGAGGCAGGAGGATTTCGAGCCCTTTAAAATGCTTTTATTTTTCTTGTAACTCTCATGCACATGTATCTATTTATTTGAATGTTACCAATTCTTTGACATCTTCTTCCTTTGGAAACTGATCCTTATTTCTCTAAAAACTTGCCTGATTAAATCTCCATTCATGGAAGCTTTAATGATC
>CABHPP010149603.1:0-16510 GCA_902168425.1 Peromyscus attwateri
GCCCCCCAGCGAAGGAAGACAGCAATCTCAGGCTTTCAGTCAGGCTCGTGAAATGCCTCCTCTCTTCTGACTTTAACTTTTTCTCAAATTCCGAATACTTTAACCCTTGCTTGTAGTAAATGTATTTACAGTTCTAAAATGTGCCTCCCACAGAGATCTTCACTATCTAGAAGAGGATCAATACTGAAACACTCTTTATTTTTAAAGTGGGTTTTAAAGGCCTATTGTGGGGGAAATGAGATGTCAATGTGACCCCGAGGCTTAGGAAAAGCAGGATTCTATTGGTGGCAGCCCTAGGGCTGCGCAGGAGTGGGCTCACGTGTATACCTTTGCATGCAAAACCTAAGACATGCGCATTGTATCCCTCCACTACCCACTTCCGTCTAGTAGTAGCGACCAAGACTTCCAGATGCGCAATAATTGGGCTTCCTTGTTAAACAAAGGTTTCCCCAAGCACTGCCTGCTTCCAAGGTTCCCAGCCTCTAGGGCTATTCACTCATCTCTCTGCTCCCCACTCCTGCTTTGCCCTCTTGAGCCAGACCTTGGGCTCGCACACTAACTTCTTCAAAGGCCCCCCAAATTTTAGGGTTCATTTTATCTCTTCCCACCATCATTCCTTTTATATTGATTGGCTTTAAAGGATATGCAAACCTACTTTCCTGTTAGTTGTAGGGCTCTTCCTTTACATTTTCCCATACAGTGAGCTTAAACATACGGGGACACGGACACACACACACACACACACACACACACACCACTTCCCAATGGATCCGATTTGACAGAAGGGTGTCAAAACCACTGCTCTCCAGCCCGAAACCATTGCTGCCTAACCCCTCTCCAACCTCCCAGGCAGTGTTGATTTAAGTTGAAAGCATAAGGCATTATGGGCCAAGAACTGGACAAGCACTATGGGTGGTCACCAGCCAAACGCATTCCCTGCAAGCCAGCTGGGGTTGCTAAGAAGCCTGTCTGGAGTCAGCCTCCCGTTATAGGTGTGTGGATGATGCTCTTAGTCCCCTATGTCCGAGCATCTTGATAAGCGCCACCCCGGGTGTCCAAGACCCCTCAACGTAGGCGCAAAGACTTCAGAGATCCCTGGCCTGGAGTAGGGGAATGGCTTTTTTCAGAAAGACACCTTTGTAGGCTAGCAATAGTCACCAGTGCGTTGGAAGTCTCCCTCGGGAACTCTTGGGGCTTCTGATGGAGCTGGCGCACCCACAGCAGCTTCAACCGCGCCCACACGTGCTTGGGGCCTCTCAGTTAGCTCTTTCTTTCGGGTAGACGCAGGTAGCGCTCCTCCAGCAGTGACTCTCGGTTTACCTGCAGAGCCAACGGATTTGTGATTTTCTACTAGAACCTCCTGCCCCTGAATGTCCCTTCCCCCTCACCCAACCTTCACCAGAAGGGCGAGAGGGAGATTTGATTCTCTGATAGGACACAAATAATTATTGCATCATGTAACTTCCTACATCTTGGCTTTAATTTTCACTGAACCAAACAAAGATATTTGCAATTTTAAAATAAGCACTCGATTTAATAAATGGGAACATTGTACAGGGAAGACTGTGTGCCCCCGCCGCCCCCTTCAGCAGACGTTATTAGCTCTGACAGCATGCCGCTCAGGTTTGCGAGAGGATTTTGTAAAGGGATGACAGACAGGAAGGCCAGCAATCATGGACTCCTTGGCTGAAGCTTTTTTTCTTTCTTTCTTTTCTGTCTTTCTTTTTTTTTTTTTTTTATCAGAATGTTTTGTTCGATGCCATTTATCCTTGATGATAGAAAATTGCGCTGTTGCCAGGACGCTGCCGCCGCCGCCGAAATAGAGGGCAGGAGCCGCGTTTCCATTTTCCGGCTTGAAAGCTATTCAAATGAATTTGCAGAGTGGGGGGAAAGTCTAGCGATAAACAAATGAGAATAAATCGAGTTCCCCTTTCCATTCTCTCCTTTAAGTGGGTAGTTCTTCATTTCCCATAGAAAGAATTTTGTTCATCAGTGTTTAGGAATACCTGGGAGATCAGGGAAGCCGAAGCAGGATTTATTTTGATACTCTTTAAGTGAGTAACTGCATAAACATTTAAAAAGAAGTGTGTGTCTAAATACACATGAAGTATAAGAATTATATATACATAAATCACATGCATGCTGATCTTCACACAACTCCAACTTCAATGTTAGGTAAACCCAGGAGCATTTTGGTGGAATATAATTTGCAAGCAGCACTACTTGTTATGCATATGGACCTCTCTCTCGTTACAAATCTGATGTTGTTAGATGGGGAAGCAGTTTAGAGTCCTCTCTACTGTGTGATGTATTTCAGGACACTTTGCTTTGGTGTGGGGGTGGGGGGAGCTTGGTACAACCTAGCTAATTTAAACGTTTTCCTCTCTAAGTAATGTTAACTAAATAAAAGTCACTCTATTAGGTGTTTTCTATTATTTTTCCAAATGCATCTTTCTTTATAGTCTCTTTCTAAATTGGGGACTGCAAGTTGAAAGAATTTGTTTAAAGAATTGGTGTACTGTAACAAAGTGACAGAAGCCGGCAGGTCTCTCCTTTAAATTTGGGATACTTTGCTAGTTTCCAAAGATCACTGTTAAAATGTGACATTTAAAAAATGAAAATCTAAGAACTACAACCCTCAACCAACCTCTTCTCTTTCCCTTCCTTCTTCTTCCCCCTCTCCTTCCCCCTCCCCCATGAGGGATGACGCCATGAAACAACTTCCATTGAATTCTAACTCTGATGTTGTTCAGTAATAGGGGAGGTTAGAGAATTTCCAGCAATACAAGGACCTTTAAAATGCAAGAACTTATCATATCTGAGAGTCAGCTGGTATTAAGAAACAAAAGTCACATTTTAGATCGCCTTTAAAAAAAATGCGAGCTCATTCTGTCTCCCAGACTACGGTGTTTTTAGGTACACAGATGTTTCTAGTGGCAAGCCAAAGGTGGGTCAACCAGGGCTGCACGAAGTGGGGGGGGGGGGAGGGAAGGTGAGGTTTTTGAACCTTTCCAGTAGGGTGTTCCAGGCAGCTGGTTACAGATGGCCGAACAATTCAAGTTTAGCTAAAAGAAACTCCCCTTTAAAATAGTAGCACAATAAGTACGCTGCCAGGTAAAGCCAAATAAAAGGAGGAACTGGCCTTATAGAGTCAATGAGCTTGCATTCATTGTAGGGAAAAGCAGCTGGCTGTGGATGGAGAGTGTTCAGGCACATGGAGTCCCTCTCCCAAGTTCATGGCCTGAGGATTGTGTTCGGAATGAAGAGCCCCACTTGACAGGAGTTTTCCCACCTGAGAGAACTCAAAAGGTTCTTCGAAGGAGAATTTCTCCTCCAGAGGGAACCTGGTGCCTCAGAACTCCAGGTGTTGTGGAGGATGCTACAGAACCTGGGACCCCTTTCCTAACCTCTGTACCACTTGCGCTGGAAAGGCACTCCAAGCCCCTGGGGACCCTCAGGGAGTACGTTCAATAGGAGGTGAAACCTCCCAGAGTGCCCAGGCTGGGTCTGTCCCCTAGTAGGGTTGTAGGGTCGTGGGGGTATCTTCCTCTTAAGATACTTCTTAGGCTTTGGCTTTGGAGCTTGTTTATGGTGTGTGATCTCCAGCTGGAGAGGTGGAAAGTGGTTGACAGGAAGACCAGACCTTGGATCCTAACCTAAGGGAGACTGGAGGAGGCAGGGTTCCGCTGGTGGGCTGGAGTTAGGCATTGGTCCCTCTTGTTATGTCTTGGTACAGGTAGGCCAGAAGAATTGCTGAAAAGTTGAGTACTGGAACTGTGTAGCTGAGAAGGTGGGATCACTTCCTAGGCTTAAAGAATCCCTCCACCCCCCCCCCCCCCACCCCCCACCCCAGCCCCACCCCCGCCAGCGCGCCCCATTCCCATGATCCTGCTTTGCAGGGAGAGAACGGAGTCCACTTATAACCGCTTGTTTGAGCTACACTGTGGTGCGCCCTCTTCCAGGTAATGCAGCTAAAATCAGTCAAGTTTGGAGGAGGGAAGTGCTCCCCACCCCCATCCCTAAGGGGTGTGTAAGCTAAGCATTACAAATGAAAATTTTTCTTCACCTTCTGAGATCCCAGGAATATGGACTTGCCTTTTTCTTCAACAAAAGAACACGCGCTTCTGAAAGGCTGCAGAACCACTCACCCTTTAGGGGTTCCAGTATCCAGGAATGTCCCGTGTGGCGGAAACACAAAAGCGCAACATTTTGATATTTTAAGAGATTTTCTCCCCTTTTAAATCTTTCTTGTAAATGCCTGGTTGTAGCGACGTGAAAGTGCTTTCCTGTGAAAACATGCAGCAGGGTTCCCCTTCCTTTTCATGTGCGCTAGCAGCGGCAAAAACATTCCAAATGAGCTAGAAGGTCATTATGGAGACTATTAAGACATTCAGGGTCGGCCTCCTCAACTAGCCAAAGTCTTGCCCTAGAAAAAGAGAAAAGAAAAAGCAACTGCGTTGAAAAGGTACTTTAAATTCTGCATTTTCCTCCCAAATTCCAAATAACTTTTCACAATTAGCTAACTCTTACGCTATTCTTAACCCACCCCCAGTAAGCTTCACTTCGCCTATGTTCTGGGACTGCGTTTATACATATTGCCTAACTCTCCAGAGCTTGGAGATGTGCGGTGCAAACAGTGAAGAGTCACACTAATCCTGCTTTGATCTCAGAAGGCAGATCATAGCAGACATCAGGTCACCACTCCAGCTCTGTTGGAAAGATGAGCCCCATTTATTTTTCTTTCATTACATTCCTTCTTCCCTTCCTTTCTGCTCGCATATCTTGCTTGCATTTAGAACATCCACCCCCAGTTGACAAACTCAGAAGTATGAAGATGACTATGAATAAATTATGGTGTAAAAGCAGGGCAATTAAGCCTGGATGGAGCCACTTTTTGTCTTACAGATCTAGAGAGTAGAGTTCATGTATTCACCATGCCTACCTGGTTATTTCCACAAGTCCATGCTCCCAAGGCATGTCCCAAACACAACCTCCACAGGAACTTATTGCCTGAAAATGAAGAGTTGTATTTTCTTCCTTTGTTTTTTAACCCCTAAATCCTGGAAGCACAGAATAATGGTAGCCAATCTTAGATCATTTAAGACTTAAAGATTAGAAGACTATATTGACAATTTCAGATTTCAAGTCTGAGTGCTTTGGCTAAGCAATGCTTAGGAGATGACAGATGACTAAAAGAACTGCCAAAAAAAGAAAAAAAAAAAAAGCAAAAAAGCAAAAAACCAAAAACAAAACCAACCAGACTGTATAAAATGAAGAAGTGCGATTTGTGTGTGTGGATGGCTTTGAAAGAAATGATTATTGCAGAACTCATTCAACCCAAATGTGTCCCTAAACAAACAAGTACAGGAGTATTTTATACTATCTGATTTTTATACACATAACACAGTATTTCACTGTGCTTATATGTGTACACACAGGTAAATTTTTTAGCATGTTTCAAACCAGATCATTCACACAACACACACACACACACACACACACAGACTTAATCGGTTTGTATAGGTAAATATGGCTGAGCTACATACACACTCAAGTGATGTGTACATAATCATAAGCATTTGTGCTGTCTACATATCCTACCCCTCATTTCCTAATTTCCTGCCACTACTTCAGCATTCTACTGCAAGAGGCTGCTTATGAAGCTGTAGCTCCCACAAGCTTCCTTCTGAGTCTGCAGCATGGAAGGAACATATGCAGATATTTGAATTTGTTTTTTAAAAAAATGAGGTTCTGCTGTAAATCCTCATTATTAAAGTTGGTTTTTATCTAACCGCAACAGGCCAGCCTTGACGACAGCCCAAATCGCTAGCAGCCAAGCTACCTAAACCCTTTTACAAGCAGGACAAAGTACATTAAATTGCTGTGAACCAAATATGCTCTTTTCAGATGACTTTGCCCACTGGTTTGGGAACAAAGCTTGGAAAGCCATCTACAGTGGAGAAAGGGAATTCAGGGAGAAAGAAGCTGAAAGGAAGAGAACGGTGCTCATGGTTACTCAGCGGGAGGACTCTTGTGGCCCTAGTGTGTCTCATGAATTGCTGAGGATATTTCCAGATGCAATGTTTTCTCTCATCCCCTCCTCTTCTGGATCCATGCTTCTAATTCTGGTTCTAGAGAACTTGCAATGGACACTATCAAGACACTCCTTCGTAAGGGGTTGGGGACATTTTGTTTGAACATAGAGATAAAAACATTGCATCAGGAATCACAGGAATGCTCATTTGGGTGATGTGTAGCTGAGAATATCTTGATATATGACCTGACTGGTTCACTGTCTTAACTTACGGCTTAGTGGAGCTCTGAGTTCACTTTATAACTTGGCTTTACACAAAACTTGAAGTTAAGACTTTCTCTAGGAAAAAGCAACAAATGTTGGTTACTTGTTAGTCATTAAACACGGCAATAAACATTCCATCTTAATTAGAGTTTTGTTAGAAATGGCAATCTGTTCAGTCCTCTCTCTCTCTCTCTCTCTCTTTCTCTCTCTCTCTCTCTCTCTCTCTCTCTCAGAATCCCAAGAGTCTAGCATGTCTCATGTGTGTGAGAAGAAAGAATAGACCTTCTTGTCTTTTTAATTAAAGTTTATACAGCTTGTAGAAAGTAGTAATTTTCTAGAAAATTAAATCATTTTAGATCAGTGTAGTTCCACCCTTCTGCCTTTTACATGGTTCTAAGCAAATCTTGCCCTTTAAAAACCGTCAATTATGAAGCAAAGATTGCTGAAGAATTCTGAACTGACGATATCAAGGTCTAGGCATCTGATGCTGCCTTAATAAGAGTAGATATGGAAATGGAGTCCACCATGTTTGTGTGGTGTGACAGCCGTGCTGGATTTTCTGTAGGGTGCTTTAAAAATGTGTCAGAAGGAGCACAATATAGCTCCCATTCCTGGAAATCACATCGCTGTTGCTCCTCTTTATTCTGGGAGTTGTGAGTCATATGGATAAAAGGCTCTCAGTCTCTCTCCCCCTCCTTCCTCTTCTCCCTCCCTTCCAAAATATGTATTCATGTTTATTTTATGAGTGTTTTGTCTGAATGTATGTATGTGTGTGTACCATGTGCTTGCCTGATGCCCTGGGCCATCACGTCTCCCTAGAGCCATGTCCATTGTCTTCCCTGGAACTGGAGTTATAGATGGTTTTGAGCTGAGGTGTAGAAGCTGCAAACTGAATCTGGTCCTCTGCAAGAGCAGTACATGCTCTTAACCACTAAGCCGCATCTCCATCTCCAGAAAGGTCTCTCCTAAATCACTTTTCTAACAAAGGTGAGAATCAAATTTAGCTAGTGGGAATCAAATATTGATCCAAAGGGTTAAAAAATGCCAAAGAATAGAAATAATTTCTCTAAAAACAAAAAACTATTAATGCTTACTTTTAGGAGAGTTGCCTAATTTTTTATTTATTTATTTATTTATTTATTCTGTTTTTTCTGTTTTTGTTTTTTGTTTTTTGTTTTTTGTTTTTTTTTGTTTTTTTTGTTTTTTTTTTTTTTTTGAGACAGAGTTTCTCTGTGTAGCCCTGGCTGTCCTGGAACTCACTCTGTAGACCAGGCTGGCCTCAAATGCAGAGAGTTCTGCCTTTGCCTTCCAAGTGCTGGATTTAAGTTTCCAGCCAAGTTGGTTAGATTTCTTAGTGGCTTCCTGTTGCCTCCTGAGGAAAGACAAGCTCCTTTTTCTGGAATCCCTGGGAGGTAATAGACTATTCTGAGAAGCATGGACTCTGAATCCTGACTGTTATGTAATACTGAACAAGTTATGTTACTTTCCTGAGCCACAATTTCCTTTCAGAACAATTGGAAAACTGACCATTGGAATGGAACCAACTGACACTGTGACTGTAAAGTTAGACAAGAGAAATGCCCAGAAAGTGCTTAGCAAGGTGTGGCATAAAAGGGAATGTTCAAAGAGTGCAAGGTAATGCTTAACGTCAACATCAAATTCGGTTTTATCAAGACCTTTTTGGTTATGCTTTCACACAGACTCACCACCCCCTGCTCTAGGATGCCTCCCTGGCTCACCAACCACTTGTCTAGCATCTCCAACTTAGTTCAAGTAACATCAGCCCTGCAAAACTTTCTCCGATACTTAAAATTAAGTCCTTGCGTTCAAGCCTGTCTAGTACTCATTGCTTGCTTCTTTTATAGCATTTCACAAGTGTTATTGTAATTATTGCTTTCTTTGTCTCCTTCTTTGGAATATAAATGACAACATTTATCTTTTGTAGAGCTCACAACTGAGTCTGATGAGTAGTAAACAGTGTGAAACATTCAGTCTTTTACTTTCTGTTTTGCATGTATTTATAAGTCAGTTGCAATTGGGTGGATTCTTCTAAATTTAATTTTCTCTACATAAAAGATGCCATCGATTCTTTAGGGAGATTGGTAAGTGGAATTCATTATTCCCATAAGTAACTTTGTAAAAGAGTTTTGATCGTGGCGCTTCAGTAAGATGATGTTTTTCAGAACAAACTGTCTTTGGAGAATTTGCTTGTTTAATTGAAGACCTTGTAAACAAGTTGGGTTACCTGTTCACTCCTTGGACACATGGTTCAGGTGCATGGTGATTACAATGATCCATATGGCTATTAATAGTTACATTTAAGCCTTACAATGCCTTGGCCAAATGGGCTCCCAATGAATCTGATTAAGTTATAGCCTTGAATAAAGGTCCTATGTATTTTCGAAAGTAGTTAATAGAAGAAAATCCCCGTCCTACTGCCCTGGTCTCATAGCACCAGTTGCTGGGGAATTCACTGTACAGCCTAGACTAACTTGAAGTCTTGCTTCTGCTCCTGAGTGTGGGCCACTTAGTCATCTCAAAAGACAATTATTTAACCTTCCCTCATTGGCTCCTTGAGTTTGAATAACTCCAATAGAAGTACAAGAAAGCTCCATTATTATGGAAGGCTTATTTGAGGGCAGACCAGGAAAAAAATATGTGTGTGCAAATTGTAGAACACTAGGTGGGCATGGTGGCTAGTGCCTGTAACCCTAGCACTGTGGTGGTTGAGATAGGAAGATTGCCAAATGTTTGAACTACATCCTGAACTACATGGCAAATTCCAGGCCAGCTAGGGTTCCACTATGAGATCTTGTCTCAAAACTGAATTAAAACAATTCAAAACAAAAACAAAATCATGGAATGTTGTTATCTACCATTCAGGTCACATTTCTACAAGCCAGGGCCAAAGGCTCTTCGCCTGAGATTCATAACTGGTCTGCTTCATATATAGATAGGCCAGAACTCTTGGTAATTATTTCATTAATTGCCAGAAACAGTGGATAGTGGAGTGTTTGAAAGCAGTTTGTTTTCTTAAGAAGATTAATCACCCCCTGCAAGGCTAATTTAATTAGATTGTAAACTCTCTTTCTTCCACCAAAGGAACAGTTAAGCCAATGCCCCATCTTGGATTATTAAGTGTGTTGAAGGCATAAGGTCCACACTACGAGCTTTCAGAATAACTTATAAATATTTGCATTCAGTGGTGAAAAGGATAATTCCTCCTGTTCTGGTCATGCACATTACAATGAATGTTTATAATGTTCCTCCAAAAAGAAAAGAAAGCAACACAAAATTATAAAAGAAGAAGAAATTGCATTTCCTTGTGAGAAAGTAGAGTTTCCATTGTCAATGAAGGGATCTTGATTTCCTTAGCCTAAGAATGAAGTAGGTGTTTGGTTTGGTTGCATATCCAAAGAATAGGCCTCCCAGAAATCTGCAAAACAAGCTTGGGGAGGGTCAATTTTCTTGTCAGCTAAGGCGCTCCTAAGCCATCATAGAGCCCTCTTGCTTACTACCCCAGATAGCTAGCCCTACACTCTCATGTTCCCAGAGGCATATCAGCTATCTGCTCCTTACAAGGGGGCCCAAGAAAGGAAGGGAAGGGTGAGACAGGAATCCTATTTTAAACTGGAATTTGGACCCTAAGATTAAGAATGGTAAATAGTAAGAAAAACAGTGAGTTTTGCCACATCTGTGGATTTTCATTTCTGTTACCTTGTTGGTGACACTTCCTATTTATTTATACTCTACACTTTTCCATGAGTAGGTTTAATAGCAGACATGTAATAGAAAACAAACACTGCCTACACTCATTTCAGATTCAAGCTATGGAACTGTTCTCAGCAGGCTGACCAAGACATTTCTGCCAAAGAAATATTCGCTAGTGAGTTTTATTATTAACACAACAACATGCATAAAACCCTCTGTATTTTCTCTCCCCAAGTAGACAATTGGTTCCAAAAAAGGCAATCTTCCTTACCTCAAAGTTAGTTTTTGTCATATAAATATGGCCTACCTGGTCCATCTCAAAAACCTGCTGAAGACACTCAGAACAAGCATCTGTAGCCTCCCTTGGCAGACTACCCCCTGTGGTTACTGAAAGTATAGTGTGAAAAATGTTTTATTGTTTCTGATTGAACCTCCCAAGCTTGTCTCTGAATTTTTATGCCTGAGTACCAAAAAACAAACAAACAAAAAACCCCACAAAAAACCAAAAAACTAAGAAAAATACACCTCAAATCACCACATTTTGCTTTCTTTCAGGTTCAAACCCTATAAAACACATTTTGTATGGTTTCCACCCTAAACTGTAAACTGGCACGAGATGTTGCTAGATGCTCTACAAAGCATGCACCACCAACCTTGACAACGTTTTGATGAACTTGGCAGTGACTTGGAATGCAGGTGACACGGGCTGAATTCTTAGCACTAGTTCGTTGTTGTCCCGCTGACCCAGCTTGGAACACGGAGCCCTGTTGTTGTCTTGGTAGTCATTCTTACTTTTTCCTCTGACATCTTATTCATATTTGCTTTGTCTTGGATCCTTTCCAACTCTCTTCTCCAAACTTACTCTTGCATGTATCATTCCCTCGGGCTGTGCATTTTGAGGTGAGTCAGATGGTTTGTAAAGAATGCATAGGACACTAGATTGTAAGTTTCTTCTGGGCATGGATGACCTCTTACTAACAGTTTAGAGTTTCAGACCAGAATGCTGAATTTTTGTTCTGTGACTGTGGCCCTCCATGGTCAGTGCATCTTCGTTTCCTAGTGGCTCCCACCTAGCAGATGTTCAGTAAGCATTGGTTAAAAATCAGTACACAGAACAACTAGATAAATATTTTTGTATCATTTGATGTCCATAAGAGCTGGCCCACTCTGTAGATAACATAGTCTAAGGCCCCTGACTGCTATTTTTTCTTTTTTTTTTTTTTTTTGGTTTGGTTGGTTTTGTTTTTTTGAGATAGGGTTTCTCTGTGTAGCCCTGGTTGTCTGGAACTTGCTCTGTAGACCAGGCTGGCCTCCAACTCAGAGATCCACCTGCCTCTGCCTCCCGAGTGCTGGGATTAAAAGTGTGTACCACCACACCTGACTGTGATTGCTGTTTTTGCTGGAGATTGGAGCAGTCATAGTCTGGGAGTTTTCATACTGATTTTACACAAGGCTATTGTATAGCAGAGTATCCATAGGGCTAAGAAAGGGATGCTGCTGTGAACTCAGACAGTCTGAAACTCAGCTGCAGGAAAGCTTTAAGGGAATGGGAGGGTAAGCACTCAGATCCTGCTGTTGTTACTCATTGCTCTCCAGAAATGGGAACTCCTTTGATAACTAACTGCCAGGAGGAGGCTCCTGGGTGCCGAGAGCAATTTGGGTCAACTGGAATCTTTCAGTCCTAATGCCCCAAAGTCATCAGCATGAGAATTCTTAAGATCTCTGTGGAAGGAGAAAACTGTCACACACACACACACACACACGAGAGCTAGTATGCTGTATTTGTAATTGCTACTACTATAAAATTATGAGTGTTCTTATTTTAAGAGCTAGGAACCATTTTGACTTGAAGGTACTGCTGACTCTGTCTTCATTGATTGTTTTCTTTACAGAGTTCTCAGAATTTTCCTAGTACTTTATTAGGCTTCTCCTTGGCCCAAGTCTGTATCTCTCAGAAAAATGATTCATGGAAAATTCAGAAGTAGGTGGCTGATATTAGCATATCATGTGTTAGCATTTGTCTATTTGGAGCTGTGACTGAAGTCATGGTGGATACATTTCCAGTTTCTTTCTTCCTTAAAATCATTTATTTCTTTATTTTTATTAGTGTCTGAGTTTGCTTTCATGATGTGTTGTAGGTGTGTGTGCCATAGTGTGCATGCAGAGGTCAAGGGATAATTTTCTGGAGTCAGTTCTCTCCTTCTACCCTCAAATGGGTTCTGGGGATCAAACCCAGGTCACCAGGATTACTCAGGAAGAGTCTTTTCTTGCTGGCTCATTTCGAATCACCTACCCCTGCCATTTCATCTTTTGGTTGTCCCTGAAAGAGCAGGGAAATGCTTTTACCTGAGAAAAGTCAGCTCTGGGGGAGACTGAGCCAAGAATGCACACTTGCTTGCCTGCCCCCTCCAATTCTGTTTTGAAAGTGGATTATCTCTGCCACTTGCTTATCTGATTTCTTCAATCTACTTCTGGCCTCAGGCACCTTGACAGACAGAGGTAAACTATGTGCCTCCTGCTACTGAATTCTATTCCTTAGCCAAATGAGGTCAAAGATCCTTAAAGTCCTATCCAGGAAGAATGTTGTCAAATGTATAGAATTTTGGTTTTCTATACAATTTGGCTAGACATGTGAAGAGTCAGCTTTATCTGCTATAAAATTCCGCATCTGTCTTTTTAGTAGCCGGAATTCAGTTATTTTATCCTTCCAAGTTTCAGTTGTATAGTATGTAAAGGAGAGATAATTATAGTCCCTGCTGCTTAGGGTGGTTGTTAGGATTAAGTGACCTATTACACAGAGTGTAGTCCCATGTGTAGGAAGTGTTCAACAAATGACAGTCATTATTGATTGTTCATATCAAAGATGAGAACAGAAGATTTTCCTTTTAGACACAATTTCCGAGTGTTTCTCTAACAACACTATTAGATGGCTTGGAATGCATGCATGGAAGCAGTGATGAGAACTGTGGCAGCAATGTCCCTACACCTGGCTGGTCACATTCCTGGGTCCTCCTCCAAATGTCCAGGTTCTGGTTTAACTGGAAGTTGAGACTTGGAATTAGGACATTCTGGCACCTTCTAACAATGTAGCCAGGGCTAGAACGTGGTGGAAGATGGGTGAAACCTCCTGGTATCAACCCAAATTGTCTTGGGCCTTGCCAGCTGCCCCTCCTACCCAACTTTCCAGGGGTGGTTTTAGAGAGCATGAGCTTCCAGCACTGTGCAGACAGTGGGGTGGCCGGTGGCTGTGCCTACTGCCTGAGGCCTGGCTGGGTTCCTGGCCCCACCCCCAGACTTCCAGTGCTCTTCTGGCTCAACCAGAAGTTCAGGTGTGAGGCGGGCCTGGTGGTATGTGCTGGCCTGGAAGAGTGGGTGGGGTGCAGTGGAAAACACTTGAGCAATGAATGAAGAGGCCCTGGGGAAGTGCATGTGTCTGGGTGTGTGCATGCTGGTGGTGGTGTTTGGCTTTTGCTTTTGTAAGTGGGATCTTACTTCATATCATTTATCCCTTCTATGTACTTTAAAACTCTTCAAAGGATTCCATCCCTCCAGGAGAGTAAGGACTACTGGAGATACACTGTAAGGAAGGCAGGGAAGAAGTCCAAGTGGATCTTCCTTCGAGTAGTCTCTCTCCTTCATTGTCTTTTTCATTTTAGCCTTTCTAGAATGTGCAGCCATTTCTGGCTCTCACTGGAACAGAAGCTGAGGGTCATAGGTTAAGGAGCTTCCAAGTTCTTATCTTTTCATGGTCGCTTGCTCTCCTGAGCCTGTCCTCTGTTTTTAAAACCCTCCTCTTTTTCCTTAGAGTGTAGAGAATGAGAGAGCTTTCAAATTAATACTCAAAGCATGGGGGAGGGGAAAGTCCAGAAGGAAAGAAAGGAGGAAAGCTCTAAAGGAAAGACCGTGGGAAAAGAGGGCAAAGAGGAGGAGTTAGCCCCTAAGCTGCAGACAGGAACCTCAAATCAATACAGAGCAGGCAGAGTCTTTTCTTGTAAATTTCATGAAGTACTTGCCATTGAAAGGGAAATGGGATGGAGAAGGAAACTTCTAGGGGAGGAAACCTCTGAAAGCCTGATGATGATGTTGGTTAACACAAAGTGCTATGTAACTGGGACCTTGGGACTCATGCAGACAAATCATAAGAGTTCAGACTATCTCTACATATTAATAGTAATGACTAATAGCTTGCTAATATTGCTAACTTTTAATTCCAGATCCATTTCTTGGTGGTGACTGTAAAGTTGTTTTAAACATATGAAGTTGATCTATAGATTTACTATTAAACAGGCCTTATTTTTGAAGAATTACTTCAGTTTAACTTGCTTATTTTTTAGTATATTGACAAGATACACTAATTCTAGGAGTGTCATAGCAAAACAAAAAAGTAACTGTTGTTATGTATGGAAGTTATGAGTTAAGGAGGAAACTTCCAGAATATACAAAGCCAGTGAACTGGAGTCATAGTTAAGAAAAGCCTGTTTCCTTTCCCAGATTGGTAGTGTTTATATGGCACGTATAGTAAACTTTCTAAATGTTGTGTCAGCAGGGAAAAACTGCTTTAGAAAGTCGCCCAGCTTTCTACCCCAGCAGGATGGTCCCCCAGAGCATCCCCCCTCAGAACCAGCACAGGGATACCAATGTTTCTCATGTCAAACCAAACTGAGATGGCAAATAATGGAGGGAAAATTCTCAGAACAAAATATTTATTTGTTTTCTAACTTACTCAGCATCTGTCTCCTAGCCGGTACTCTGTCTTAGAAACCAACTTTGGTTTTCCTCCTAATACTCAGTGTCTTGATAACTGTGATTACATTTCTTTGTGCCCTTGCTCCATTAGCTGTGTCCTGCCTTACATTTCCTGGGTGTTCAGGCCTCCTCACAGGTGACGTCACTTCATGTGCACACAGCTCGGTGATGGGATGTCCTAAATCTGTTACACATTGGTCTCGGGAGTGTTGCCAGGATTCAATGGATCATAAACAATAGTAGCAACAGCTGTGAGAAGAATCCATGGACCAATTTGTTGGAATAAAGCAAAACAGGGCTTTGCCATATGGGAGATCTAGCTAAGATGGGTTTATTAGATGTAGGATGCTTTGCTTGTAGCCTAAGGGCTTTCTGGAGGGAATCTGAAATCTTTTCATTATGCCCACATCATTACCAGATGTGGATAGAGTGAAATAGACCCGTGTGTGTGTGTGTGTGTGTGTGTGTGTGTGTGTGTGAGTGTGTACACTCATGTGTGTACATATGTATGTAAAGATGGAAAATTCCAGTTCATATATGGACTTTCAGTATAACTCATACTCATTTTCTTATTCAAGAATTTCATCCCGAACTTTCTTAATATTCAGCAAAACTCTTTCACTTTCTGCATCTGAGTAAACTCATGTTCATCAAGTTGTAGGAGCAAAAGAGTGATAAAACATTTACTTAATAAATAACTGTGCAGTTTTATGCTCTAGTGGTAGGCTAAAATGGACCGCTTCACAGAACTTAAAAATTCACAATGATTATTGACACTATTAATCAGAATTTGCCTTGTGAACAGCTCAGGGATCTGTTATATTAAGTTGTCATGTGGTTGCAATCATACCTTTTAACTGCCATCAGAGGTAACTGTCAGCAACACTGTATCTACTCTGCAGTCTATTATGGCTTCAGTCCCCCAGGGTTCCATCCTGAGTCCAGGGCGATTTGTATGGTACACTAATGACCTGCTGATTGTCTGCACAAAAGCGAAATCATACGCTGTTCAGGCAACACAGTGATTCCACACAAAAGCAAAGGACTGTCTAGTGTCAAAATAATACTGTACTCCAACTTTGATAAAGGTTTTTAAACTGACTGCAAGGTACTATTTGGTGCTAAAGCATGTGGCAGAAGTAATGTTTATTCAAATAACTAACAAGTTGGTAGTAGGTAAATTTCAAAGTGTGTATGTGTGTGTGTGTGTGTGTGTGTGTGTGTGTGTGTGTGTGTAAAGATGCTGTTCAGATATTTCTGCTGATGTTTGGTTCTAAATTTTGAAGGTTTATGAACTAGCCTAATACTTTGTTTCAGTTAGACATTTATTCATAGTTACTATTGATGCACACCTGAAGCAATTAATGTATCTCCGAAGAGTTTTCTTAATAGATTCTGAAAGTGTGTGGTGGATACTTTATCAGTCTGTCTACTTATGTATCTACTGGTAAATATGGTCTATGCTTTGCCTCAGTGGGACTGTAGGGGCCAGATGAGGTCAGTTCAGTCTCTGTGCAACATATCCACAGTGTCCTTCTGGACCTTAGGACACAGAAGAAGCCTGGTCTGGTCCCATCTAAATTCTGTCCTGTCTTTCTTTGCACTGACTCTGTATCTTATGGACTTAGTCATCTGGTGTGTGTGTGTGTGTGTGTGTGTGTGTAAAGGGCTGATACCTTAGGAGCTGTGTTACTGTGTAGTGATGGAGATCCCTGCTGAGACTCTGACCCAGATTCTAAAGCATTTTTTTTTTTT
>CABHPP010149604.1:0-32672 GCA_902168425.1 Peromyscus attwateri
CTTATATTTGAACCACAGTTTGTTCTTTTTAAATCAAGAAACATTACTAGAAGATAGTTGTCCAAATAACATTGCATGTTGACTTATGTCTAATGTCTATGGAGTGTGGTCCCTTGGATTGTTACTAATCCTCTCGGTCTTTGGTTATAGTTTCCTGATGAGTATTTTTTTTTTAACAAAATCTCAATCATTTGACCTTACCAAAAAAGACTGGGGAGCCAGACGCTGGGGTGAAAGACTGCTAGCTCAGAGAGGCAGAGAAAGCACCCAGGTAACCTTCCTCCACCACTGACATCCCAGAAAGTGCCTTACTCCTACACCATCTCAAACAAGACTTCCTCAACTCAGTGTCCCTCCCTTGTACTTCCTGTGTATCTCTTTTCTCCTGACTCTCTTACTCTCTGTTTTTTTTCCTTAATAATCCTGTGTCCAATTCCTGTCAACTGGTTACTTGTTCTAGCTCTTCACCTATGGTTGACTTTATTTAACCCTATTTACAATATACAAGCAGAAAAGTCTTGAATTAAAGGTGTATGCTAGGGCTGAGCCCCATCACAACTAGAAACAGCTTATCTGTAAATAAGTCAATCTCAGGTTCACTGTGTGATCAAATATTCTGCAACAGAAGAGTGTTTAAAACATTGCAGGTGTGTCAAAACAACGTCAAAAGAATGACACATGGCGAGCAGTGCCTTGGAGAGCTATGAGAGAGGCTCCAGGAAAAAAGGCAGAGGGCTTTTTACCTCAGGTACATTTTGTTCCCTGGAGTATTCTTGAATGTAATTTTGTGCCTCGTGTGTTAAACATTTACATTCAGTTCATTAGATGTGCTTATTTTTGTTGACTGTCAGAACATATAGCTATGGAACCCAACCTGCTCAGTGTATCTGAATCTGGATATGGTCTTCTGCCTTGCTTTCATGCTTTCCCAGGTATAAGCCATAGTACATGCCATGCTGGGGGATGTCTTTCTGTACACTGTGAATATATGTTGTTCCCATTGGTTAATAAATATGCTCTGTTAATATGTAGTATGTGCTTTAGTGACTGTTAACTTACACGTTTTTCTGATCATGTTTTTTTTCTGAACTCAAACAACCTTCCTTGTATCATTGTTTTCTTTGTTCCATTCATGTATAAAAGTACACTGAAACTGAAGTAAAGTTGTCAAAAGCATTAGACTATAGTCTGACCTATTCTTTCAGTCCTTAGATCCCACGGTCAGCAGACAAGGTCTGCACAGGTTGGCTGAAAATGCAGACATACGTGGCTTCTTTTTCTGTTGTTTGTTTTTCTTTTTCTTTTTGTATTATGAAGGCTAGTTGAGATCTAGTCCTTAAGGGTTGCTTGAGCTTGAGAGGATCTTCTGGGTACTCTACCTTTCTTTTCCAAGTTGTTCTATGTGAGGCTAAGTCAAATGTCTTACTTAACCATAGCTCTGTTTGGGAGCATTTAGGAAATCTTCCCTGTGTTGGCACTCCTCCTTATAGGCTGGACATTAGTTACAGTTCACTGCGTGTTTCACTAGTACAGTTCAGTGAGGGAGGTTTCTACGGCCTCCCTAAACAAGAGAATAACAGTTGGCTTTCTAAGGTTGCAGAGCATTTTGGAAAAGAGCCCACAGTCCCCTGGGAACTTGTTGACCTTGGAGGGAAGGGGGAAACATTATTTCTTTTTATAACTCTGACCATCTGACCACATTAATATACTTCGATGTATAGTTATTGAACACCCAGAAAATCAGTTATACGTATCTGGTACTTTCAATTACTGTATATTTTAAAAAACCAACAGACATTTCTAAATAAACTTTTATTAGATATATAGCCAGTCTTTGCAATTGTTGACCTTTGACCTTAGAAACTTTAATACAATATATATCACCTCTAAGCCTCATCCTTTATGTACCTTAGATAACTTAGTCAGACCTTCAGAACTTAACAACAGCTCTCTAATCCTCTTTTCTGTTCTAGAAACATCTAGCCACCTTAATCTTCACACACACACACACACACACACACACACACACACACACACACACAAAACCCCACTTTACTAAAATAACTCTGTTTACTTCATTCTGACTCTTTTTTTATTTACAGGTTTCCTTTCTTAATATTATGAGATGTACTAGCACAAGCAAGTGGATTTGTTATCTGTTGTGAGAATTTCCTCTTCAGATTTGAGAGACTGAGCCATATCTATTCCCTCCTGATAAGGTCCCAATGACAAATCAAAGATCAGTTTCATCAATATCACACTGGGGAACTAATGAGTTTATTGAGCTTACTTATTGAGCATGGGTGAAAGTTTATTGACAGGAGTGTGGGTACCAAGAACAGACACATTGCAAAGTCTTCACCCAAAGTCTGTAATGACTTTCACACAGCTGTGTAAGTACAGCATCCATGCTTTAGTCTTTCCTGGTCTATATTTCTAGTTTCTCCTCAAAACAGGGAGACTATCTGTGATTAGGACTGAATCACATATAACTAAATGGGAGAGAGGCTGAATATTCAACAGCAAGGTCCAATATCCCTCCTTACTCTCTCCTTCTATGAAAGAACTTAACAATCAACAAGCCCCGCTGAGGTCAAATTTGTAAGCAGGTGCAGGTGATCTTATGGAGATGGCAGTTGTTTGACTTCAGATAGTGCTGTGCAATACCACCCTAATAAAAGAAAAATGAATCAAAACTATATACATAGGATAATGTAATCAGTTCCTATTACATATATATATATATATATATATATATATATATATATATATACTATTAAACTGTGAGGCTTTAAAACTTCCCAGGTACATATTATAGAAAACACAAAACTGTCTTTATATAGTTCATGGAGTCACTGCCATAACTGCTTTTGGATTTGAATGAGTCTATGTGACAAATATAGAGAAAAAAACAACTAAATCAATAACATCACCAAACTGATGTTCACAACATCTAGCTAAGCTTAACTAAGGAACTCTTGTTAAATCGATTATGTATGGGGCTGGTGGAGTGGCCAAGTAGTAAAGAGTACTTGCTGTTACTGCATGGGAACCAGGATTTGGTTTCTAAGACCCCATATGGTGATTTATAGCCTTCTGTGACTCCAATTCCAGGGGGATTCTGATACCTCTTTTGACCCCTGTGGGCATCAGGCATGAATGCAGCATACAGACAGACACACAAACCAAACATTCATAATAATAAATAAATCTTCAAGAAAGCACACATGATGCTGGAGTTACTGCTGAGAGATCTTTAGACAGATGTTCCTCTCTATCATCTCTATGGGTGAGCATCCCATTAGCTGTTTTTACTATAGGAATCTATATATCCTGAAATAAATAATAGTATACACAAAAAAGTATTATTCCTCTATAAAACTGAACTCACTGGTTTACATTGGACAAGATAATTGTTGTTGAGTCCGATAATGAGTGGCTAAACCCAAATCACCTATCTTTCTTATAGCCTGTATAAATTTGCCCACATGAGTTTTATTAGCTTTTTGTTACACAGACAGAACACTTGTTTTGAATGGTCATGCTCTTCATCACGAATGAGTAGCCGTTAGCAACAGTGATTGAGGAGGATTAAACCAACACAAGTATTTGTCTTTATAAGTGTCCAAACTGGAATCTTCCATGACTAGTCTTGGGATGACCAATACCCACAATAATTTTGTAAACAGAAGCAGAAAAATTGAAAAACCTAGTGGGTACCCCCTCCTTTAAAGAGACCAAGTTGTACAAGAATATAACACTCTCTTATTTTTATATGGAGGCCACATTTTATCCTCTAGTTTATATTCAGGCAAGATCTATATACTGAAAAATAGCAGGCATTTCTTGGATAAGGCTTGTGGGTGGAGGAGATCCCAATGGGCAAAGATACAGTGAAGGGCATCTTTACGGATAACGACCCAAATGAAAGACAAAAGAAGACATATTGGAACAACTTCTAGATCTTCTTTGGCTCCCTTTCCAGAGCATCCCCATGGAGAGGTCCTAGCTCTTACTCTTTTTTTCAAACATGACCATACTAAAAGGAGACACCTATCAGTTTAGTCATTTTACTAATATGAGCCTGGATATCTGTATCCTGCCTTTTTTTAATTATCAGCCATGAAGACAACAAAGATTGGATTATCCACATGTGCAGATGTGACTCTTTTGATTCCTGTGATTTTAATAAACTCTTTGTTTTGTCTGGTAACTTTAAATGAGTGTATAAGTTGGGTAAGGTTTTGACTCTCTTGTGGGTTAAACTTCCAGTATTTCCATTAACATTCCTTTTGACCCTATTCAAATTGAATATTTGTCAATCCCTATTACATTCTCATTCCAGATATGAGTCAAACATGATAGCACTAGGGGTGAATTCCTCTTTTTAAATATGGCTTTCTGTCTGCCTCCCTGGATTAGAAAAGCCATAGAATACTGTACCACTCACAATCTTCAACTAAGATACCTTTCATTTGGAGAATGTGGGACACAGAGAACATCTAAAATCACTTGGAAGAAATAATATCAGGATGTTCCCTTTCTCTAGCCTATTTATATCACAGCAACCAGAAAGCAGGAGCCCAGGGCAGAAAGAGGTAGGCAACAAGCATGAAGCAATGGAGTCCTAAGTGTCTTGGAGAAAAACAGGCTTGGAGATTCCAGTCCTTAAAACCCAGCATCGTCCGTGCCTCCAGCCTTCCACCCAAACAGACTGATGGCACTTTGCCTCTAGTTGTCTGACAGTGGATCCTAATCCTTTAAGAGGTCAGAGACTAGGTTCCTGGATGGTTCTTCATTCCATTTATCACACTCCTTTGTTTTAACTCTGAAATGATTCTAAAGTTTTCCTCTCCTTCTCCCACCTTCTCCTTTCAGGACCTTACAGACACCTTAAGCTGCAGGTGTGGCTTTACAGCCACCTTATCTCCAAAGTCTACACATCATTCTTTGGAAATAGTTGTTGTCTTTAAGTTTTTATCTAGTACCTTATATTCCCTACCATTCTCCAGTTTTTAGTGGGCAATGTTCATAAATTAACTATTAGCTTCCTATGGTCCATACTCAAAAAGGACTTCTCATCAATTTAATTTATGATAATCATATTCAGATCCCACCAATGTTCAAAGGATCTTAAAATTTCTTACAAAAAAAGTTTAGCCTTCACCTAAGCATCAACTGTGGGCAGCGAGGGCTGTTGATGAGACAACTTCTCACCCTGTACTTCGCTTGTATTTTCCTTAATAGCTGGACTTCTGAGAAGAATTTAGAAAGATAAGCAATTGCTATGTATTTCAGGAACAGCCTGCCTTTTGACTTAAATTGCTCTAAGAGTACAGTCTGCATATCCCTGTGCTGAAAACAAAATGGAGTTAAAGATAATTGTGAGTTATAACTGAGCAGCATATAAATCATATAGTCCAGATTATAAAGGAAAAATTGATGGCTACATATGATGGAAAGGAATGTGCTGTGGCTGTAATGGCATGCAGCACTGCTCAGATCTCCAGGACTAGATGATATCTGAAGAAATTTACTCGGAATTCCGCTTTCCTGAAATACTTGTTCACTGGCACAGGGACATTAAGTTAGTTCTCACTCATGAAGCAGAGGAACTCTGCTTTCTTGCTATTTGAGACTCTCAGACTTAGGATATTACTGGAGCAGTTTAAATTATTTTAGAATCTATTCAATTACTCCTTCATGTTTAAATATGTTGTCTATAATAACATTTGTATGAAAATTCACATGTGAAAAATCCAGTAGTAGCCATAGGCACTGGTTCCTTTTTCTAACTGCTAACTTTTAGGTAGCACAGTGGTTCTTTATCTAATATATTGATGAGGATTCTGGTTTGATAGTCTGAACTACTCACTTGTGGAAATAAAAGTGATTAGTTTTGCAATGTCTGCTGATTGTGATGCTGGAGAGTGACCAATAATTAAAGAATTATGTCTTATTCTGAAAGAGCATTTTAAAGAATTCATCACATAGCCTACAAAATCTCTCTGAAAGCTTTAAAAACTTTGAAGTTAGTTAGGATAAAAATTACTTTTTAAATATGTCTTCATGTAATTCGTAGAGATTGGAAAGAAACCTCATGGTGAGGACTGGCCAGAAGGTGAAATAAACACTGAAAATAAATAGCAACACTAAGTGGGGATATGAAGCTCACCTCGAGGGTCACCTGAAGTGGTGAGAGGCACACAGACTTTAGAACAGCTCTGCTTCTCTGGAGAGCAGTTTATTCTTAGCAAATTAGAAGACAGAAAAAAAAAAGCAGAGATGTTTCTGTGACTGTCCGTGTTAGAGCAATGTTTCTAATAAAGAAGTGGGAACCACTAACAGCACCTCCATCAAAAGTTCAGTGAATCCATGCAAGCGGCTTTTCATCAAACTGTGTAAAACAACCTGTTTTCTGTGTCACATTAGATACAGGAATAAGTTAACATAACTGCTAAAAAGCACAATTTATGGGAAGCATGCCAGCCTTGTTAACATTGCCTACACCCAAACTTACCTCTACCCAGTCATGGCCAAAGGGATTGGGAAAGTTGTATAGCCCTTCTAGATTTCATTTACCATGTACACAGTTGGGGTGACTAATGAACTAAGTGAGCCTATGCTAAGTAAATTTCCTCTGCCAATTAAGTAAATGCTACTAGTCTGATGCAAGCACATGCATCTGTGTCCCACAGAGGATGCATCTATGGGTAAACACCAACTATTACCAGACGTCTTTAAGGTTGTGATTAAAAAAAATAATGATTAATGTTCCTGTTACAGAGACTCTCTGAACTTTCTAATTTGGCAAACTGATGTACATGTGTATCGTGTGAAAGCTGGATGTTAATGCAATAACATAGAAACTTTATAAAGAAAATAATTTAAACAGTACCAATGACTGTGTTTTTCACATTTTATCTAAAAATAAGTTATGATAACTTGCAAAGAACACACTGTCAGCTTATATATTTCCCCAAGGAATTTCTGTTAAAATCAGTCCTCCATTTTCATCATCTTATTAGAATTTCAGTATCTATCAATGTTTTGTACTTAAAAATACAACTGAAATGCTCAATATACAATGTTTTCTTGCTCTTGGGCTTTAAGTGTCTTGCAGTAAAATGTCACACAGTAATTGCATTTATGAACATACACATTCACTGACATAATTCTTTTCTTTTAATTGAAAATAGACTTTTTTATACAGTCTGATTACAGTTTTCTCTTACCCTCCATGACTCTCCACCTATTCTCTCTCCTCTCTCTCTTCTCTGTCTCTCTCTCTTTCTCTCTCTGTCTCTCTGTCTCCTTCTCTGTCTGTCTGTCTGTCTCACTCTTACACACACACACACACACACACACACACACACACACACACATGCACACACATTAGGATATAAACAGACATCTAAAATAATAAATTAATATAAAATGACATATCTCTTAGTGAGGATGGTATTTACTTAGAAACTTCTAAATGGTTCTAAGGAAAGGGTTTTTAACTTTATTTTCAGAATAGTTCCCATAGCTTGAATTTGCATTGTCTTTTCACATATGGTCTGTCATGTACAATGCAATACACATGGTTTTATATGCTTTTCTTTTCTTCTATGAGTCTGTAGTTTGTTCAGGATGCCTATGGGTTTCCTTTATCTTTGTTGTATTTCCTTCTAATTTTAAGCAAAATTATGCATAATTGTAAATAAATATAACAATTGTATGGCATTGACCATTTTTATTCAGAAAGTTAAAATCACCTAGTCTGATCTCATGTGTGTCCTACACCTTCAAAGTGTTGCTTTTGTATCATTTCCCATTTTTTAAGTTATGTTTCCCTTTTTTTCTGTTTTGAAGTGTGGATTGGGATAAATGACATATTTAGGTTAAGATAAGAATATTATATATCACCATTGTTCTGGTAACTTCTACAGTCTTGTGCATGCAGAATTAGTCAAAAGTAAAATGTTTCTTAGCACTGAACTCAGTTAGTAGCACTGTGACTGATGCCTGAATTAATCCTATGTAATGCAATTATTTGGGGGACAACATAACCTAGCAGTACTGCCAGCAGCATGCCATTATGATACTGAGGACTTGTCTTAAACAGTGAAAAGACCACAGAAATACAAAGAGGAGAAAAACTGTAATACTAAAGAGACAATTAAGAGACCATTTACTTTCATTTTAAAAGCTGACAAGAAATCTGTCTTCTGATTCAACTTTAGTTGGCAAATTGCATTGGCCAATTATACTGCTCTGTGTACACCTACAATTAACTGTTACAATTCAGAGAGCATTGACTTGCAGGGAGCCAATTCCTTTTAGAAAGTTGGTAAATTCACACATATAGAATGTGGGGGGGGGCGGTAACAAGAAACACAAACACACACACACACACACACACACACACACACACACACACACCCGCACACACGCAGGAGGCCAACCCATCTAGACACACAGAATTTACAATAACAAGATTGTCTTGAGTATTCTCTTATGTTAAAAGCCATGCTGTACTCAATGTTCATCATACAGTTCATATTTAAAGATGTAGTATGATTACAGAATGATTATACAACTCCAAGCATCAGAACAATAAGAATTCCTACTTTATGTGTATTGGGTGAAATTTTGTTCTCCACAAAGAGTTAAAATAACATCATGAGAATGAAACAGAAATTCTTATTATCTTATGAAGCAAAAATAGAATTTATGTCAACTCTAAATACCTTGTATAAATTTGAACAAAATCATTCTGTAAGTGCTTCAGTTGCTAGAATTTTTGTTAAATGCGCTAGAATTTTTTTTTTTTTTTTAGAAAATGTAGTTAAAGCTGTTCAAGTGAATACAGAAGAGTATGTGGGGTTCAACACTTAGCAGTTTTGTATGCTTTTCTTAATCAAGGTATTTAAACATAATGTACATTATTTGCTTTGTATGTAAAACATGAGCCAAGATAGTTTCTGTACTTTTATTATCTGCTATAAAAAGCAGTGTATGCAGTCCTTAGCAAAGCCTCAGGCACAGAGCACAAAGCCAACACATGCTGTTGCAGACTTTATAATGCCTTAAATGCAGTGCATGCTCAGTAGATTTTTGCTTTTGAAGTTTGCTCTTTCCCTGTACTAGTGATAAGCAACAGGCCTCTCTGTGTCCATGCTGGGTAGTGACAGTGAGCTATAGCTTCCAGTAAGTAATATCATCAAGAATCATGTGTAAATGACCCAACTCTATAGTGTGAA
Organism: Peromyscus attwateri; assembly: GCA_902168425.1. Taxonomy (NCBI): domain Eukaryota; kingdom Metazoa; phylum Chordata; class Mammalia; order Rodentia; family Cricetidae; genus Peromyscus; species Peromyscus attwateri. The sequence continues at coordinate 9,252 of CABHPP010149604.1, forward strand.
TGCTGTGTTGTGAAGCTATGGCGTTTGGTAGTTACATGTAGTAAAGATACTTATGATTATTGGTATTTTCAACATAGAACTGGCTCATCAGTATGTTATCCAATTGCCATGTGAAGGAGATTTGCCTTATTATCATTAGAGTTAGTTTTGGGAGTTGTTGAGCCAGGGTCTCCCTATGTCACCTTTGTCTTCCCTGACAGGTCACTATGTTGAACAAGTTGCCCTTGAACTCATGGCAATCTTCCTACCTCAACCTCCTGAGTGCTGGGATTGCAGCTTTGTGTACCTTGCCTGCTGCTGTTACTGACATAGATTTTACTCAGTAAATCAATGGAAAATAGATTTGAATAAAACTGCAGTATCCACATCAGTGACAATAATTGATTTATGTGGTCATGAACAGCATTCATATTATTTGGGTTTTAATTGTTTTTGTTCTGAATTCTTAGTACTTTACTCCTTATACTATATTAGTGCCTTTTATATCGTCATATATGATGTATGCATATGTGTGCATGACTCGTGTGTGTGTGTGTGTGTGTGTGTGTGTGTGTGTGTGTGTGTACAATGCCTGTGTGTGTAAGGTCAGAGTAAAATCTTGGGTGTCATTCCTCAGGGGCCATATATTTTGTTTCTAGTTTCTAATTTCTGAAACAGAGCCCATAATTGGCTGGGAACTTACATAATTAGCAGGTTAGTTTGGCAAACCAGCCAATCTCAGGGATCTTCCTATCTCTGCCTTCTCAGTGCTGGAATTACAATTGTGCCTGGCTCTTGGAACATGGGTGCTGAGAGATTAACTGAGGTCTCCATGTTTACACAGCCAATGCTTTACTGACTGAGCTATTTCCATACCTCTTTACATGCCATTCTAATTTTAACCTATTTTTTTTTCTGTATGATCCCAACTTTAAAGTCTCCCTCTCTTTCTTCAAACTAGTTTTAAGATTTTTGTCACCTTGAACCCCAGCCATCTCTTGCAAGTCAACTCCATTGACCAGGTTGATGGATCATCATCCCCTAAACTCCATCTCACACCAATCTCCCTTTCTACTGGAAAGTCCCTACCCAGGAAGAACGTTTCTCTCAGCCTGTACCATTTCAGTCGAAGCTTTTCTGAGAGCTCTCACTAGCCAGCTCAGTTTTGAACATTTTAGAGGCTGTGAGCTCCACCTATGCTACAATGTACTCACACCCAGAACCCTAGCAGCCTCATTCTCTACAGGCCCATTGATCTATGTGGCTCCCATATCAGCACAAAGTCGTTGTTGCTGGCTGACTGCAACTGATGGAAATGGAAATTACATACTCTGCTAACGCAGGCTATATTACAGCTCAGTGATTTGAAATTCGAAAGTTGGTATTTCTTGTAAATACTAAATGGAAAGGGCAGTGGACTATTGTGTGGGCTCAGGTGCTTGTGTGACCTGGTGTTAATTATCTAACCTGCCTGAGCTTCGTTCTTCATTACTGTAGCATTTGTGAGGTTGCTCCACCTGTTTGAGCGGTGATCTTATTAGGCTTGCTGTCAGGATTGAACTGCATGATGGCTATAAAAGCCCTTCGCAAATAAAAGAGTATGTCACAATGCAATGTGGCTTGCGTCATTAACAGCAGCTGTATTCCTTTGTCTCTGTCTTGGTCTGGATGTCTCTGTTCCCACCCCAAGCAAATATCCTTTCTTCAAGCTACAATATTTAAAATCTAAAACACAAGCAATGGTATTAGCCGCTTTCAGAAGGACTCTTAAATATGTTTTAAATTTTCACATTTAAATCATGACAAGCCGTAAGTACTGCATTTGTTGAATTCTCTCTCTTTTAAATTGTGTCATGTCTCAAACACTCACTGTCTGGCAGAAACTGGGCAGTCATATTGAAAGATTTTAGGAAATAAAAACCATTTGTCTACTTCAGCTTTTTTTTTTTTTGTATTTTGTATCATTTGCACACTGCTTTTCAAGCTGGTTTATCATGTCTGGATAATCTGTGCAATAGCCATTTCAACTTTGAAATTACTGCAAAGAAGTAATTGATCCTCTGCTTCAATATTCCTGCTGTTTCATTAGCTCTCTTACAATTCGGGAGAAATCTATTTCTCACTGATGTTGAAAAAACATAACAAGGCCACAGCAGGGAGGCACTAGCTTCATTAAAGACCATTATTACAAAAGCAAAATGATGGAGGGCAAATTGTTTCTGGCCTTGTAGTCCTGGTCCTGCAGCCCACATTAATCTGTGCATTTGGAACCGCAGTCCATTTGTTATCTTCTCTTTATCACTCACTTCCCGTTGGCAGCCCCTGGTGGTGCGAGGCTTGTCAATCCACAATCCAGCGGATTTCTTCTTCTGTTGATTAAAAACAAGCTAAGCCTCTTTGGAAGTAAGGGCTAAAGTCTGTCAATATCTGAATTAATTTCTGCTTTTCAAAATATCAGAATGCTGGTTTCCAGCATGTGGATGCCAGTATTATTTAAAGAGTGATTGAGCAGAGAAAGCATAGAAATTTTGACCCACTCAGGCTTCCATCTATCATGGGAGACTATAATAAGGGGCTGACAAAGAAGGATTTAAGATAGAGAATCAGTGATTGCTCTATTAATCTAGTTTAACTGATACTAAAATCTGACAGAGCGAATTACAAGTTGCGGGCAGTAACGCTTATCAATTCATTACTACTTTCAAGGCTCTCCCATGCTTTCTTTCTGCCTTCAGCTCCTGGCAAAGGACAGCCTTTTACAGTTCAATTTCTCAGTTTATTTTTGACTGCTTTTAATTAAGTTTGATGGCCTGCTTCTGCACTACTGAAGTTATTGGAGTTGCAAAGCACTTTGCTGTTATAATGATAGCTCCCTTGATGTCTGTTCATTATTAACTGCTTTTCAAAAGTGCTGCTCTCAACTCTCATTTTATAAATATTTAAATAACTGTGAATTTCTATAACATAAATATCCATGCACAAAAGGCCAGGATTCTACTGCCTATTTAATCGGTTAGACAGTGTAAAGTAGAAATCTTTTCTGTACTGTCATGTGTGATGTTAAACGGGAATGTTCTCAAATCACCTCAAATAGAGGGCCTTAATCAAATAGCATCAGAATTTAAAAACTAACAATGACCAGATTGGTGACCTAAGTTTATGGCAGTCACATATGAATTAATTATAATAAACAGCTCAGAAAAAATGAATATTTTATATCAATAAGTCTTGAATTTTAAAAAGTATTTTAGGAAGTTGTTTTATCTTGGTCTTAGAATAATGAACATTGAAAAGAAATTGGAGTCTGGGCTGCAGTATTAGAACACACATAGAAAAATTAAAATAAACACAGAAAGACTTTAAAAATTAGAGAAAAAAATGTTTACACTCTAGGAGAAAATTCCAACAGAGAAATTGAGAATTAAAAGCCTCATAGTAAACCAAATCTATTCTAATGATCAGAGGAATTAATGTTCTCTCTTCACCTATCCCTCCGTAAAATGTATTTTTTGAAGAAAACAACAACAAAATCTACAAGGACACAGAGGCTGAAGACCAGATATTAGGAAAAGAGAAATGGTGTTGGCAGTGGAGTTAATAACAGTTTATGCTGTTTTGAGCATTGTCCTAACTCAGTAGCCAAAGTGCTCCTAACACGGTCTCTATTGTATAATGCACAAGACAGAGTCATCAAAACAGTAATAAACTGCCTAGGACTCACAAGTTCAATACAGGGTAAGACTACGACTCAATTCCAGATAGCTTCTGTGATTTCAGAGGTATTGTTCTGCTCATGCAGTCTATGTCTATGAACTGGAGAAGTCTGGAATTAGAAATAACTGATGTATCTGAGTTGGCACACATGTCAGAGTCAGCAGGTCCCCCACAGATGTAGTGCACAGACCTGGGTAGAGAAGAACCATGTGCTTGAAGGCAGAAATAAAAATATGGTTCTCTAAAGGGAAAATCATGACATTTTAATGTAGCTGTTCTCTTTCCCTACATAGCATATATTCCATGTTTCAATCCTCTTCGCCCAGTGAAGCCTAAATAATTTATTCTGGGTGGAAAATCTATCTGAAGAAAAAACGATATTTGGAGAAAAGCACAAAGTTGACTTACAGAATCAAGAGGCCTGTACTTTGCTTGATTCTGAGATCATCAGAAGTAACTGTAACTCTGAGTGATAATAATACTGGCAAAGGACTGTGGCTAAACAGAGGTCGTCACAGATTCAAACAGGAAAAATGACCTCCTACCAATACTTAAGTGGGAAAAGGTATGTGAACTATAAAAAAGCACAAGAAAGGCAATTTAAACAGTTCCTAGAGACCAAATATACCATGATAAAAAATTAGGTGGAGAAACCACTTGAAAGAAAAGGGAGGATTTATTTTTGTTCAAAGTTTCAGAGGTGTGGGTCCATGGTCAATTGGTGTATTGTTTCCTAGGCCTATGAGTGTCTAGAATCCCAAGGACAAAAGGCTTGGAGCAGCAGAGCCTCTTAGTTCAGGGCAGCAGGAACACAGCATGTTGGCACTCAAGAAGTTTGTCTTTCTTTAATTTTTATTACTCTAGATGGTGCCACCCATAGTCAAACCATGTTTTCCCTCTTTGATATTTATCTCAGGAAAAGTCCCCCAACCAACACAGAAACACTTTATTAATCTAGGTGTGTTTGAATCCAATTGGGCTGACCATCAAAATTATCCCACCCAAAGAGCAATCTACTGGGTTCAAGCACTATTTAATAGTAATGATGAAAGACTATGACAGTTGTAGGAAACACAGTTAAAGGAGAGACATAGATTTTTTTTTCTCTACATGCAGAGAAAAGAAACCATTCTCCAAAATCAACTTAGTTCTATACCAAGGCATATACATTATCAAGACTTGCAGAATTCTACATGCTTCCCACAACAAAAGAAGGATAAATAGGAGTCATCTCCAAATGAGAAGGCCATTTAGCTAGCATCAGGTGAAAACTTTCTTAACTGTTAGAGAAAATCATTGGCAACCTGCCCTGAAGACCATTATGATACTATATGTGTACCTTTTCAGGTTTCACATTTCCTAGGCATCTTGAAAAAGAGGTTGGTCAAATCCAGGAGACTAAATAAAGAACTAGGAAAGTATACGATCAGGGATCAGATTCCTAGAAAACCAAAACAGAAGCAAGGAGCATGTGCAAGTCGGAATCAAAAGCAGAAGGTGCTGCCCAGTGGATAAGATGTCAATTTTCCTTTCTGTGACAGAATTTGAGAAATTTCAAATGATCAGATATGTCCAGGGTAATCTCAAAATATCCAACAATAGGAGATGGACTGGCAATATTTTTTTAACTTTAGGAACTAATATTTGCTGTTTCTACTTCAGATTACATATATACATGATTTTTGTTATGTATCATGTAATTTAACTGTTACAGGAACTTAAAAGAAATTAACACACAACCTACAAATTGATCACAGAGTGTTATATTATTGATCACTATTCAGTCACTGCTTGATTATTATGTAAAAATGTGAGACAACTGTTTTCATTACATGTGAGATAAAAGCATCTGCTCATTGGACAGAAATTTACATCTTTGTGTTAGAAGAAACCTACATATATTGACTGTGTATTCAGTTATGCTCTGGGCTCTCATTTGGCATCTCATCTCCAGCAGCTAGATCAGATGGCTCAACTCCTGAGATTTTGAAATTTGAGGTCTAACAGTATAATAAACAGCATTGAAGAGAGTCCTATATTAAATAAATACATGAAGACTAGCTTACCTTATATGATAATCCAAGCATCATTGATTTTATAGTAATATTTTTAGAACAATTTTTCTTTTCTTAATATTGAACAGATGAAGGAATGTTTCATCAGTTTCAAAAATTTCAATTCCAAGCACATAATATTGACCATATTCTTTAACATAAATTCTCTTTACCTTAAATTTCTTCCTTCTGTTTCTATCTGAGATTATCCCAATTCCCCTTCTTTAATTCTTGCCTTCTAATAGCTGTTTCTTCAAACAAATGTATTCTGAAAGCCATCTCTTTTTGTTGCTTCTGGCAGTTTGTTATATTATGCCAAATGAATGTCTGCAGGAAGGCCATTTAAATCTGTATACCAAGCCCTAACTTCTTCATTCAGTCTTAAACATCTCAAGGTACTCCTAAAATGGATTATCAGTAAGGAATGTGTTAACTGCCCAAGCCAAAATTAATTGATTAAAGTGATAGTTGAAAACTGTAGGAACATTTCCAATTAGCATTATTTTTATTGTTTCTGAGAAGAGGCCCTACCACGGTTGTAGTCCATGTTGGCTCTGAGTTATTGATCTTATACTGTACCATAGATGTACCAATAGTACAGCTTGGGGCATCATGCCTTGCTCTTATTGTGAACACAGTTATTATTAGTTCTTTTAGAATTGTCTATAACCTGCTTCAGTCATATTCATCCCCCCACCCTGATTTTTCTCAGATACACATTGTCTTTCTTGTCCAAATTTGAACTTTTTAAAAAAAACATTAAGATTGATTTGTGCTGCCCAAATTTTCTTGGGTTTGTGCAGCACGGTTAACTTACTATGGACTATACTCGCAAAAGTGTCTCTCCTAACTAGGCAGTGGTGGTACATGCCTTTAATCCCAGAACTCAGGAAGTAGGGGCAGGTAGATCTCTGTGAGTTTGAGGACAGGGTTGTTTTGGTACCCAACTTTCATAAAATTGCTGGTATTTGGTCTGGCTAGGGCTCACATATTTTTATGGATGCTGTCATCACCAATGAGAATTCATGTGCATGTCTCCTGCTATGGTGGTTTGAAAGAAAATCGACCCCAAAGGGAATGACACTATTAGGAGGTGTGGCCTTGTTAGAGGAAGTGTGTCACTGTGAGGGAGGGCCTTGAGGTCTCTTTTGCTCAAGCTTCTCTCAGTGAGACTGTCAGCTGACTTCCTTTTGCATGCAAGATGTAGCACTCTCAGCTCCAGCATGACATCTGCCTGCACATGGCCATGTTATCCATCAGGATAATGGACTGAACCTCTGAAGCTGGAAGCTAGCCACTCCAATTAAATGTTTTCTTTTTAAGAGTTGTCATAGTCATGGTGTCTCTTCACAGCAATTGAAAACTATAAGATACCTGCAGCGTCTAGAAGATATAGTTCTCTTAGTAACCCACTACCTCTGGATCTTATACTCTTTTGGCCCTTTTCTAAAATGATCTTGAATCTTGGGAGGATGATGTGCAGTGTGTATGTTTCATTTACAGGGGAGGATTCTATAGTCTTTTACTTACATCTCTTCCAATTGTAGGTCTCTGTGTTTATCAGCATCTATTGCAAACAGAAGCATCTCAGATGAGGGTTGAGAGATGCAATGATCAACGTATGTGGTGGTTTAAATCGGAATGGCCTCCACAGACTGATGTATTTGAAAGCTTGGTTATTTGTGAGTGGTGCTGCTTAAGAGGGATTAGGGGATGTGACCTTGTAAAAGTAGGTGTATCACTAGGGGCGGGCTTTGGGGTTTCAAATGCTCAAGCCAGGCTCAGTGTCTCTCTTGCCTGCTGCCTGTGGATCTGGATGGAGAACTCTCAACTACTCTCCAGCACCATGTCTGTTTGCATCCTGCTGTTTTCTACCGTGACGACAATGGACTAAACCTCTGAACTGTAAGCAAGCCCCAATTACATGCTTTCCTTTATAAATGTTGCTGTGGTCATGGTGTCTCTTCATGGCAATAGAATATTTACTAAGACAATGTGTAAAACAATGCCACTAGCAGTCAGTTTAAATAGTAGTAGGTTTTCTTCTATGGCCTATTATCTGTCTAGTTATAGACTCTTGAGTGCCAAATTGTGTCAGGTATAGCTTTCATCTTTCATGGAGTAGAATTAAAGACAAATCAGAAAGTGGTTTGTTACTCCTCTCACATTCATGCCAGTAAGACACCAGTGGGCAGGCCATGTATTACTGTAGCTTGTAGGTTTCATAGCTGCTTAGAACTGGTTTTTCTTTCTTTCATAGTGCTATGGAAACTAGAAAATAGGGACAAAGCTCCTAGGTCAGTACTAGCTTAATTTCTACATGTTCTATGACTCAAGTACATGTCTTCAGTAATAGGATCTTACCATCAAGTTTTTGAGGATGACCAAGAGCAACAGCAATTGCCTATAACATTTGAGGGTCTATTGGACTTCATAGTCCAACAGCTCCAAAAGAAGTAAGCATTCCTGGCAGTGGGATTTTTATTTGTTAGCCTCCAGTGTCTAGTAGGGTCAATTTCCCCTATTACAGGGTAATTCCACTTTTAACACTCTCTCTCTTTGGGTTTCTGTCTCGCTCCCTCTGTGTAAACTTCTATTGTGGTAGATATCTATAGTTATTGTATTAATAGTGTGAAAATGTTAGAAAATGATAAAGAAGTTGGTAAAAGTGCTTTGTGAAATCTAAGTTCTGGTTTTTGTTCAGAAAGGTAGAGCAAGTTCCTGAATATTTATGTAATATAACCTTTGCATGTTAATCTACACCTTATTTAGCATTATGTAATCTTAAATTTGAATTTTTATTTGTTAACCCTAAATGGAAAAAATGCTCCCTATAAAATACTGAGATTAATTTTAATGCTTACAAAGGCTCCTGATTTATGACACTGGGATAATTTGTTGTTGAAAACTAAGAAATTTCAATGCTGTAAGAGAAAGAGATTCTTTATCTTACTTTGTATATCTTAGAAGTTGATTTTACTTGTTTGTTCTGTGACATTAAATCACACTGTGTCCTCCACAGATGCAGTAAAAGTATTATACACTCAACCATTGTAAAATATCATGTATTTCCACACTAGAAAAATTTTGTATAAAATTATTCCTACTAGATATTTTGGAAGGGTTTTGTCCAGTATATAAAGCACATGGATTACTGGAGGAGGCTCAAAACAAAACAAAAAAACTCCTTGGAATATAATTCAAGACCCAACAACAGGGACACATGCTGCTGTTTTTCTGCATTACCCTTTCTTACTTCCTTGCATTACAAGTCCTCACTGTCTTTTCCTGTGTCCTTTACATTAAAGTCATTATTAGTGAGCCTATTATTCCCTACATGTTCAGTGTCATTACTTAGCCCACACATCTACCCTATTTGATTTATATCAAATGCAGCTTTCTTCCACAACCTTCTCAGTTGCTCATCACATTTGATTTCAAGGAGGAAAACAACTGACACAACATTTTGTCTCTTAGCTCTTAAAACCAAGATAGTCACTTTAGATTATGGGTATGTATTATGTAATACACTACTAGTATCTTTATATAGGCTGTGTTTGCTATTGTGAGTGATAGATTATTTAAAACATTTTATTGATATCCGTATTTTCCACAGATCTAGTGGTGCACAATGTACATAGTAGGTACTAGTATATTTTTAAAGACATTTGTTTTTACTTTTAATTAAATCTGTGGATATGTGCCTGTGTGGGCATATGTGCATGAGAATGCAAGAACCCATGGAATCCAGAAGAGGGCATTAGATTCCCTGGAGCTGGAGTTACAGGTAGTTATGATCCATTTGACAGGGGTCCTGAGATCCAAACCTGGGTCATCCGCAAAAGCAGCAAGTGCTCTTACATCCTGAGCCATATCTCCAGGTTATAGTAGGTTTTAGTATGTTTTAATAGATTGCATATTTTTATTACCTATTGAAAAGCCTCTTGTAAGTCAGTCTCATTTTATCCCCAGGGGATTTTCTGGCCACTTATATTTTCTCTATGTGAATAAAGGACACAGGAAACCCCATCTGAGTTTTGGTTACTAGAACATAATTCACCATAATTGTATTACATGTTATTTGGAAAGCTAAGTGTTTTGAATATGACCAACAACAGATTAACCTTAATTTATTCTACATGTATATTCTTGAATGACTGTTAACACCCACTGTGTGAAAAATATTTCACATTATCATATGATTTTTCAATAGTTTGCTATACTATGAAAATATTTATATCAAGAAATATAATTCCAAGCTAAAGCTTACTGTTACTACAATTGTTGTCAACAATGAATAATCTTCACTGCTACATATTAACTGTAGCTGAAATTTGAGATCATGGAGTGATTAATATGTGGCTGGCATTAATTTCAGATCAATGAGTCAATTCCATCCTAACATTCTGTGCCTTTAATTTTCAGATCACAAGTATTTTGTGAGTGGATTTTATGAAAATGAATTACTTTATGTCACTTTCCTGGGGTTTTCTGCAGCAATGAATTCCTTTTTCTAAGAGGAGAGAGACATCTTATGAACCATTGATCCTGGCTTACTTAATGGGCAGCCCATGTACATTAAGTGAGAAGGAGGAAAATGTCACCATAAACACCTTTCTGAAGGAGCTTTACACTACCATGAAGAGATTTCACTACAGGAAGGAAAAAAAGGCATATAATGTTATAAAATGGAAAAAAAAAAAGGAGAGAAAGAAATGAGAACTTAGAGAATCCTCTAGCTCCTAACCTCATTAGAACAGATAATAACTAAATTCTATTTTACTTTTGAGGCAAGGTCTTATTATGTAGCCCTGTCTGGGCTGGAACTTGCTGTGTATAAGTGTAATGAACATGGTCTGCTTATATCTCTTCAGATGTATGCAGTGGGGAGGATGTGAGTTGGTTTGAATTTCAGTCTGGCTATCTCTTGTACTGCATCGATTTAATATAATATGGGTCAGAATCTTATAGGGGACACAAATTTGATGGAAAGTTTTCATGTTCAAAATCCTCATCAATAGGGACTGAAGAACAGTCCTAAACAAATAAAACAACATAAGATGTTCTGTGACGGGAAGCATAGCTACAAGAATACCCTGGGTTAAAGAGTTAAAGGCAAGGAATCCTGAATAAGTCATCCTAAGAACAAATACATGTACTGAATAGAACATTTTATTTTTTAAAGAGATCAGCATTGGAGAAGGAAAGCTTAAGATACTTGTGATTTGTTAATATTGAGGTAACACAAAATTAGAGTTTGGTTAGGGTTTTGGATTTGAGAATATGGAATTATTTGGTAAAAGAACAAAATATGCAATGTAATTTGTAAAATACACAGTGTACACTTCTGAATTTAAGTCAAACACAGAATATAGACAAGAGATAAACAGTAAGATTCCGAAGGGTAAATGGACCTGGACAGCATTGTCCATGGGAAAGACAGGAATGTAGGCATGTGAGAGAGCTAACTGCCAGTGTTTTCAGTAATGTCTATCTATGATAATACAGATGAATGTACACCCAATGTGCCACAATGGAATAAAAAGAAACACAGAAAAACATGCCAACAAAACACAAGTAAACTTCAGAGATATAGTCAATACTATGATTATTTTTCTTAATAACACAGCAAGAGTTAAATCATATACATGCATGTTGAAATATGATGATGAAACATTATGAAAATGTCTTACATTCTAAGAGCCTGGAACTTTTGCTGGACCTTACAGATAAAGTTAATAATACACATTTAGGTCACTTAAAGCTTAAGACTCCTATCCTATTTGCACTTATCCTGTTTGTTTAACCTGTCTTTAAGAGAACAATGCAAAAACCAGCCTTAAATTCATTGGATTTCCCATGTAATCAGCTCTTACAACTTAAGCTAAAGCATAGCTGTAATCTTAAATTATGCACTCTTCCATGCTCCTGTTCCAAGGTTAATGCAGTGTGTTCTGATAATTTGCTGAAAACAGCAACTATAGGGTGAAACCATTATTTAAGAAACCTTAAAAAAAATGAACTTCCAACACAGTTGTTGAATGCAACATACAGGTATTGCTTGATAAACAATGATGCTAGAGTCCAGTGATATATGGGTCAGTTGGAGTCATTAATTTAACCCCTTGTAAACCTCTGCTAAAGATTTCCATAAAGCAACTTTGCCATGTGATGCTTTCTTGGCTGTTCAATAAATACAGAGTAAAGCCTTTTATTAGGGACAGACACACTCAAAAGGTACACCAGGCAGACAGACAGACAGAAAGTCACACACACACACACACACACACACACACACACACACACACACACAGATAGACTCATAAGACAGCCTTCAAGCAGGTACAGGTTCAAACTTGTACAACACACAGACTTGGAGATGGAAGACACAGGAAAAGTGAAGTAGAGAATTCAAATTTGGGCTGCACCTACATATCATTGGTGACCCTAAGTTTATTATAAATGTCTTTGAACTGACAGCATTTTGATACTTTGTGTGGGAAATCTTTAATGTGTTTAATCCATGCAGTGAAAAATATTATTTAACACGTGAAGTGAAATACTTTATAGAAGCTTAAAACATACATTAATATTCAAATTTGTACAACAGGTACTACTTATTCTCTAAGTTCCCACAAGACAACAAGTGCACAATATATGTGGGCATAATGTAGATATTACCCATGTTCAATTCAATATTTGTAGAATTTACACAGTAACTAGATAGCAACTCTTGTTATCACAAAATAGGTTATTTTTTCATACTACAAAATAACATGTGAATGTATATTGATTTTATATACAAATATGTCATGTTGCTGCAATTCTTGGAAATCTTTTTAGTGTCTCTGGAAATTAAATTCACTCTTTTCATTATGAATAAGCTTCACACTGAATTTTCTAAATAAAGAAGCCCTTTAATTTTAGAAAAATATAGATTAGAAAACAAAAAGTTAATCAATATATTAATTATGTATACAATCACATGATATATTATTATATATTATTATATATCACTCTACTACACATCATATAGTATAATCATAATATATATGTATATATACAATTATATCATATATATGGCATTAAATCAATTTACCATGCTGACCTCTTTGCCACTCTTTTCTTTTCATACATGGAAAAATATTAAAATCCTTATTTTTCTCCTTTATAAAGTACCTTCTTCTTCTCATTGTGGAAGCATTCTTTGAAGGCACGTGTTTTTAATAGTTATATATATATATATATATATATATATATTTCTACTACAGAAAAACACCTTCTATAAGTTCTATATGATCATATTTGAGATTTTCATAATTTTCAATGCCATTAAAACAGACAAAGAAACACCCTATCATTTAAATCTTTTTTGATATTCCTAATTATTGCTCGTAGAATTGCTGTGTCAGAGAGAGGCATTAAGATACATAGCCTTGATGCAGAGGGGAGGAGCTTGGACCTGCCTCAGCTGAGTGTACCAGGGTTTGCTGACTCCCCATGGAGGAGGGGTGGAGGGTGGGTTGTGGGGGAAGAGTGTGCGGGGGGAGCGGGAGGAGGGATGAGAGGGAGATCTGTGGTTAGAATGTAAAATGAATAAAATAAACTTAATAAAGAAAACAAACAAATAACAAAAGTTGCTTGATAAACAGACCAAATGCTTACTATGTACTTTTTATTTTTCCATAACCCTGTCCCTAGTATACTTCATTGTCTTTTTTTCTTTTCTTTACCCTTAAGAATGTTTAAAGCTGAGAATCAATGGGAATTACACACAAAACACAAGAATTTTGAAGACTGCTACATAGGTTTTACAAAGTACATAATGTTTTTAATGAAGTTGTTAGTATAAATCTTCCCTTTCCTACCTCAATAGTCTGTGGCTCTAGCTCATGAAAGGCTCATGCTGACACTTTTCTACAATCATATATTTTAGCTAAGCTAACCATATATTTAAGCTAATTATATCTAGCTAATGATTAAATGTTTCCGAGTTCAGAACTTTTGTAATTTTAAAATTAGAAAGGAGTCTTTTGAGTCATTCAGCAATTTGCCTGTTTGAATTGTTTATTCCATGAGTGATAAAATTTGTTGTCTCTGTGGTAATTCAGCCTTATAGCATCTGTTGTTAAGAAGCCTGGTGTGGAGATAGGGAACATTGCTAGAAACTGCCACCCCTATACCTCACCTCTGTGGGTATGTGATCATAACCTTTCCTTGTTGCTCAGGCATTTTGACTCTTGCTTTAAAATTAAATCTACATATTCTACAAATCCTGTCATTTCAAGTTATAAGGGAGAAGCATGCATTAATTTTAGATACACTATGAGATTATAAAAGGATAATTCTTTGTTTTTTGAGAGAGTTTTTTAACTATTATTCTTCCCTCATACATTATACCCCAACCTCAGATTCCTCCTCGTCCATTCCTCTAACTCCTCCTCTGTTTCCCTTAAAAAGAAAGAAAGAAAGAAAAAAAAACAAGAAAAGAAAGAACAGGCCACCCAGGAATATCCACTAAACATGGCCTAACAAGATACAATAAGACTGGGCACAAAAGCTCATATCGTGGCAACCCAGTAGGAGGAAAAGGGTCTCAAGTTCAGGCAAAAGAATCAGAGATGCCCTGAACTCCCAACAAGAAACAAAATATTTATATTTTAATGTTTAAAATGTGTTTGTGAAACTTCAGTATGAATTCTGTAGAATAAAGATAGAGAGAAGCAACATTGAATCATGGAGACATGGCCATATTCAACACACTCAACTTACCTAGAGCCAAAGCCCATGACGTCCCTCAGCATTAGGGCCAGCATACTGACAGGCGCATCACTGGGGTTTCACAGGCCAGGAACTGCTTGCTTTTTATTTTAAGCTGGAACAAAATATAGTGTTAGTCACCTTTTTATTTCCTTTCAAAATTAATAAAATACTCATTATGTTATTTTTCCTGTCATATGAGATGTTCATTTATCAGAATATTCAACACAAAGGGAACAGTGTAAACTCTTGACCTCTATAATTTACACCTCAATGGTTAATACTGTGCCTGTGTCAAGGGACCATATATATTTTATCTTCTATAAAATGACTCTTGTAAAAATTATTACTTCAGTGCGATCATTCATATCCATTTGGTTTAAGTAGTTGATATGCTAATTCAAGAAGCCATTTTATATGCATTGTCTTTAAAGACTATAAATCCAAATGTATTTTAAACCTCAAAAGAAGCAAGTTTTAACAATATCATTTACACTTTTGCTATGGAAAGGAATATTAATGATACATAAGATATGGTAATGTAATTCCTACAGACTTGTGTCTCTCCTACCCCATGTACCTTATCATGAGAGATACTGAGAAGACTACTATCTCATCAAATGTGCCAGGATGTGGCTGTTGTGAAACTTGTAATGAGCACATGCGGAGATCATTGGAAATGCAAAACCTTTAGGTTGGGCTACCTGTGTGAATGAAATATGTCAGGCAGGATATTCTATTCACCACTACTAAACCACCTGACCTTCACTGCATTGAGGTACACACATCTCAGGTGCCATCACAGTGGGGAACACTGAACACACATCAGAGAAGGCAGTAACACATCTGATTTTCCAGAGTGGTTTTTTGTTTGTTTGTTTTTAAATATTTGCCCTCTTCTTGCATTTGTCTCTGATTCTCACGGGCTTCTGTGACTTGCTGATATTACTGATGTTCTCTGTCTTCCTGCATGCTAAAATACACTCCTGAATGATTCACTTACAACATTCCCTTACCACATGATGACTGATTTGACACGAATTGGTTGTCTGTGTTACTGCCTGATTCTGATTCTACTTTCTGGAATAGAATAATAGAATTCCACATCTCTCTACATGCATTCCCTACTTCAAACACTGCCCTCTGGTGGCCAACTAGGGATTGTTTATTTCATTTCCCCTGGTGCTGATCATGAAATAATTACTTTTTGGATTTTGTGAAGTGTGGTATCTTTAGAAAGAACTACTTGATTTATTAAACTCCACTCCAAAATAGACTATTGTTATACTCTTCTGTTTCTCTTTTATAATGCACGGATATTTTTGTGGTTCTTTTTCTCTCTGTCTCTCTCTTTTGAATCATTCTTCAACCTTCTCTCATCCCTTAAGTTTTTCCTGTTCCTGTGTTCCTGCCATGGTAGAATTCTATCAATTTCCACTTAGACAATAACAATAAGGTTAGCACATTGATTCAGTGTTATAGAAAAGTAAAAGGCACTTTCAAATTAAGATAATTTACTGAGAGTCAAAGATCCTGCTTACACAAATATGGCTGTATGAGGGACATTGCCCCTGTGGATGGCCCCTGCCCAGGCTGCATGGGGTGGTAGGGAAGGAGTAACTGCTATTCCAGAATAATGCATAATGTCTATCGGGACATTCTGAAGTGGAGCAGTGGCCTTCGACATAGGGTCACAGGTAGCACAAGATGACAAGGCAGATGGGAGCCCTATCATAAAACACAATCTTAACCCTTCCAACAAGTTTCTTTTGAGGCAACACACTGAGGCCCATGTGCCAGAGAGGTTGGGAGGTTGCTGATGAGGTCCATGGGTACTAGCATCTGGGTTAGGAAAGAACATCAAAAGGACAGAAAGTGAAATGAAAGAGAGCCAGCAACATTTCTATGCATGCTGAAGTGCAGAAGAAAGGAATCAAAAGCAGATCTAGGTTTCCTTTCTGATGTAAAAGTGTGACCTAACAAACTGACAAAATTTTGTAGTTCTCTGAATGATCACCTGCATAATGGAAATGATAATACATGCTTCCGAACTTCCTCCGGTGAGAGCAGCAGACACCTCCAAGCACACACTATTAACTGTTTCGCTACATTAGTATGAGTGGCAGAGTGGCCCCCTCAAATGAGCAGATACAGAAAGCTTTAGAATGCTGAACTCTATAATGTCTTCAATAAACCATGCATTTGCTAACCTTCATTTCCATGAGTTTTCCCTCTGCTAAGGATGATTCATGTCCTGTCATCTCTGGTACACTTTCCTAGAAAGCTCTCACTGTATAGCAATGAAGTCATAATGGATCAGTTGTTCGTCTCATTCTTTCAACAATACACCAGACAACACTAGGTTAAGGAAGGAAGGTTTGTCTGAGCTCAGTAGACCCATAGTCACATCAGGACTCACAGTCTGTTCAGTCAAACTCCAGAAGTCCCCATAGTCATTAATAGTCCCAAAACTGTTTAAAAGTGCAAAATCCAAGGCTCATTTAAGTCTCAAGAAATCCCTCAACTGTATAATCAAAATGTTACGTAATTCCAACACACAGTGGTCCAGAGTAAGCATTCCCTTTCCAGTACTGAGGGATGGGGAGATCAGGGGGCAAAATGGATCAAAGCAATATCCGTACCCTGCAAGGCAAATATGAAATTCTTCAACTCTGTGTCACACATCGGAAGTTCATGATAGAATCATTTGGGCTCTGAGGGGCTAAGGTAGCCTGGCCTCTCTGGTTGAACTGTCTGTAGCACATTTGGCTCATGTCCTGGGCCAACCTCACTGTATTTCCTCAATATCGTGGGGTCTCCATTACAACGTAGGATCTTCACCACAGCTTTATTCAACAGCCTCTGAGTACATCTTTGTCTGGACGCCAATGCTGCTGCTCACTGCCTGGCTTCAGCTCCCTGGACTGAGTTGCATCAACTTCTATGTGATGAGATTAGAAGACTCCTTTTAGCAGTTGATTTTGAGGAGCAGGGAAACTGTTCAATGGCAATTTTAGTTTAGGCTCTCTCCTTTCTCAATAATTTGTATTGTCATGAGATGGAATGTTGGGTGGGTGGAGTCTTGCAAACCACAAGGATTCTCTTTAACAGGCACTAAACTACCTAACAATTACAGATGTTTAAATGTCAGCATTCTCCTTATCCTAAACTGGATATTTTCTCACTGTTCCTTGCAAAACCACATTTTCCTTATCTTTCTGCTCTCTTTTTGGACTGACAACTGTAGATATGGATGAGAGCAGCACGCAGCAACCACAGCACACCTTGAATACGGTGATGTTTGGGAAGTTTTCCGTCAATAAAATCAATTCATTTGGTTTAAATTCAGCCCCACTCAAACTTTTAAGACATGGGCAGGGCACACTAAATGCTTTGCATGACTATCACACAGTTTTTTTTCAGTCCAGGACCTGATGAAGTCTCTGCTTTCTTCTGAAAGCTTTTAACTCAAGTCTCCACTGCCACGCTTCTCTAAGTGTTTTCGGATTTTAATATCCCACCCTGATGGTCCAATAAGCCCTACTCATAGCACGCTAAGACGTTTGTGGCTCAACGTTTCAAAGTCTTTGATGACTTCTTATGGTGCCTAGAGCAGTCTCCTCTGAGACTGAAATACTGTATCCCACAAGGAGGCACTCCAAGCCAGAAGGTGAACACTCAAAGTAGCTTTAGGAAGTCCCTGAACCTGGCCTAGTAGATAAGGCCACTTCCTTCCTGGAGCAAACAGCAAGGGCTTTTGAGAACCACTACCAGGCAAACCAAACCTGCAAAGAAGATTCGGAGACTGTCCAGCAGAGCTTCTGGGAAGAGGTTCAGACCAATTGAGTCACTTAGAAAGGACACTCTCTATCTCACGGAGCTGCCTGCCAGCCATGCATCCTGCCTCAGGTTCCCCAGCTCTTGTGAGCTGTCATATAGGTGCTGTGGTGGGCTTTGGTGATACTCCTGTCAGTAACTCCTCACCTGTATTCCTGTAAGTAACCCCAATAATACCCATTGGTTCATCAAGCTGGACTTTGGTACTGTCTGACTTTGGCCTCTCGTGGGCTCCCTATCTCGGGTGAGGCAGACTTGTGGAATTCTTTCTACAGGAAAAAGTCTTGTCACAGGGCATTCCTTCCTCAAATTGGTTCCAAAGACCTAAGAACCACATGTTGAGACTTAGAAAAGCAACAGACTCACGTGTGGTACCAATTTTCTATATTATTGTTTGTCTCGTTGCTGGGGAAAATATGAAGCAAAAGCAGTTTAAGGAAGCAAGTGTTTGGGCTCACCCTTCATGATGGGGAATTTTAACGGCAGGAGCAGGAGGCAGCCTGTGGAGAATGTTGCATGTTCCTGCACAGCTAGCTTGTTCCTGTTTCCAGCCAGGGTCTTCCCACCTTAATCAACCTAATCCAGGTAATCCTTCATAGGCATGGCCAGAAGCTTCTCTCCTAGTAATTCTAGAGCCTCACAAGAAGTCAATCAATCAGTATTAACCATTACCCATGGGGAGGCTATCCTTGGCTCTTGAAGAAAGCTGAGTACTCTTTACTTGTTCTTCAAGGGAACAAGGAACACTACAAAGCAGTTATGATCCTTGAGGAGGTGGCTACCATAGCTAACAGGTGTGTGCTTGAAGGAGGCTGATCACTGTCAGCTTTTCTGTAGATCCCTATAGCTCTACCTCCCAAGTGCTGGGATTACAGGCATGTGCCACCACTCTTGGTTTATATGGTCCTGGGGCCCAAATCCAGGGCTCCATGCACATGATACAAGTACTCTACCAATAAAGCTGCATTCCAGCACCAACACACGCTTCTATACACCTAACGCATTTGTTTGAATTATTTAAAATAATTAAAAACAGAATTAATAACACTTTTCAATAGCTAAACAAAAGCTTTCCTCCTGTACTAGTTAAAAATACTAATTCTGTTAAGTGGCTAGATAATAAGTTTCTATGATCTGCAAGTTTAAGGGACACAGAGGGGCAAACTTCACTCCCTCCCTAGACTCCAGCTTTGAGGTTTCCTCCTTTCAACCAAACCAGGACACACCATCTGTGTTCACTTGTAACTTCTCTTGTAGGAATACAAACACACACACACACACACACACACACACACACACACACACACACACACATTCCTACCTCTGCTTCTTCTTAAAAATTTTCATGCTTTACTCAAGGAACTTTTTATTTTACTAAATGCTATATTTGAAACATTTATCAGTAAATAAAAAAGCATCTTCGTTATCTGACTTCCTTTTGTTCTCGTGTACCAAAAAACCCTTTTCTTCCCATTCAATTGATTTTGAATTTTAAGAAATTATTACTTTGGATGAATGCCATTTTGTGTGGAGTACATATGTGGGAAAAATTCTTGTATGTGTGTGTGGGGGGGGGGTCAAAGGACAAAACAAATGCATTTTCAATTACTAACATGGCTAGAGTTAGATTTTTTCCATTGAGAAGTAAATCAATTTATATTTCTTCCAGCAATTTATCATACTACTAAATAAGAAACTTGCTATATTATATGGATGTAATTTATTAGATGAAAATTATATCTCAGAGGCATTTTAATTAACATTTAAATATATGACAGAGGTTGAGGATTGTATTTTAATGGATATTAGTGTATACTTTTTATGAAATATCTATGAGTATCTTCGCCACTGTTATTCTAATTTTAACCCGAAGGATGTTTTCCTTTTTTTTCCCCTACATGAAGCAAAGCCATTAACTACCTCAGCAAAATATTTCTTGGTGTTTGAGTTTTGAAAGCCTTTGTTACAAACGTATGATGGAAAGCTCCACATCATACAGAGGTCCCACAGTGCCCTCTAGTGGCTTTATGCTGTATTGCATATTTCCTGCATTTGTATTCAGGGCAAACATCAGATGACCACAACTAGATTGAGGGAGTCTTCCCTAGCTTTTAAGCCTACTCACTCAGTGTCCCTTGGTCCTGGATGATAAGGAAATGCATCCAAAGTAAAGCATTAGGGAAAACATTACCACCACTGTAACATTAAAGGGCTGAATTACTGTCTGCAAATGTTGGGTGTCTTGTTAGAATTTATTTACTTCTTAGTCACTTTAAACAAATAGATTTGAGATATTTAATCAGCAGGCTGTAGGGATTTAATTATAGTAGAGAATTAAAATGTTAAATGAGGAATATAAATGACTTACATATAATATAGCTCTAACTGGAAAGGAGAGAAATAAATCAGCAGAAGACTATAAGGAAGGCCTGGAGAGTGGTCGTGCTTTTGATTTTGGAATTAGGTAATTCCTTAGGCCACATGAACAGCAGTTTCTTTTTTCTTTTTTTTTTTTTTTTTTTTTTTTTTTTTTTTTTTTTCGAGACAGGGTTTCTCTGTGTAGCTTTGCGCCTTTCCTGGAACTCGCTTGGGAGACCAGGCTGGCCTCGAACTCACAGAGATCCGCCTGCCTCTGCCTCCCGAGTGCTGGGATTAAAGGCGTGCGCCACCACCGCCCGGCGTGAACAGCAGTTTCTAAAGGTATGTATAGACAATTTTCATTCTTTTCTTCTTTTGGGTGTGTGTCCAGAATGTATGACTATATGCTGTTTTTGTGCATATGTTGTTTATATAGGTATATGTGGTATTTTGTTGTGTAACAGTTTTCTCTGAGATTGAAACATCCTATCTTGCAGTGAAGTTCCTTAAGCAGGAAGGTGAACAAGTAAAAACAGCTTCAGGAAGTCCCTGCAACAGACAAGATTCACTAGGTCCCTCCCTGTCAGAGTAAACAATAGAAGCTGAGAGATTCTGTCACATCAAAGGAAGCTGAATTGCAAGAAAGACTCCCAAAACAGAAAAGCTGCCATGAAGACTCACAGGTCAGTTCAGCTGCCTTGAAAAGCAGAAACCAGCTGAGCTGCCTCAAGACATTTAGACGAACGATGTACATAGAAAGGACACTCTCCAACCTGTTGAGCTGCCTGCAGGCTGTGCAGTGTACTCCAAACTCCTAGCTTCATGAGCTGTCACCCATTTTCCTGTAAGTAACCCCAGTGAAACTTATGGACTTTGGTGGTAGCTGTACTTTGGTCTATCATGGATTTCCTATCTGGGGTGCATAGACACGTACATTGCATCTCTACAGGAAAAGTCTTGTCAAAAAACATGTAAGTGCACATGTGAACAGGCTCAGGTATGTGACAGTAGAGGACCAAAATTAACATCTGGTGCCTTTCTCAATCATTCTCCACTGCGGTGATTTATTGTGTCCCCCTATATATTGTGCATCCTAATAAACTTATCTGGGATCAGAGAACAGAACAGCCACTAGATATAGAGGCCAGAAAATGGTGGCACACACACCTTTAATCCTAGCATTCTGAAGGCAGAGATCTCTCTGGATCTCTGTGAGTTCAAAGCCACACTGGAAACAGCAGTCATGGTGACTTACACCTTTAATCCCATGAAGTGATAGCAGAAAGGTACATAAGGCATAAGGATCAGGAACTAGGCCTGGTTAAGCTTTTAGGCTTTTGAGCAGCAGTTCAGTTGAGATTCATTCCAGATGAGGACTCAGAGGCATCCAGTTTGAGGAAACAGGATCAGCTGAGAAGTTGTCCAGGTGAGGTTAGCTGTGGCCTATTCTGTCTCTCTGATCTTTCAGCATTCACCCCAATACCTGGCTTCAGGTTTGTTTTTATTAATAAGACCCTTTAAGATTCTTGTTACAGTCCAGTTTACTCTTTTTAGAAAGGGTCCCTTACAAAACATGGATCTCATGTGACCATGTAAATTTCCTGGCCAGTAATCAAGTCCCTGCCTCCCTAGCTCTGAAGTTATCGATTTTTAAATGGATTCTAGATTCCCATGGAAAGCTCTATGTCAAGTGATCCATCCCCAGCCACTAGACTGTGAAACAGTATGAGACTCCCCTGTTGAAGGAATAGCACTAGAGATGAACTGACATGTCAGTAAAAAACACATGGCTTCTTTGAGAAACTGGAGACATTGATTTTGATTCCAAATGACACTGAAAGTGAATGGGGTGTTTGAATAGAAAACTGACTGGAGACTCTGGGTGGATGTTGAGATGCAACTTGAAGATGGCAAAAATGAAAAGACAAGAAATAATGAAAAACTCTACTGCAAGGATGTAGAGGAGGCCTGCAAACAGGACTTGGAAGAGAGCAGAAGCATGTGGAATATAAGTGTCTAGACCATGCTTTGGAAAAATTTGTTGAGAAGTCTCAGGAATGTGAAGTAAAGTATGATTTTGTCACTGAGCAAATGGAAGCACAGAGTGAAGAAACATTTACGGAAGAAGGGGATTAAGCCAGGGTAATCGAGGAGTGGGGATTAAGAGCCCTTGCGAACTTGCCAATTTCAAGATGCTTGTTTGAGTTCATGTGTAGACATCAGAGAAGTGGATGCAGAAATGCAAATTTCAGATGAAAAATACACATGGAACCACAACTTTGGAAGTTAGTAGGGAAGAAAATGCTATCAATAAGGTAGGGAATACAATTAGGGAAGCAAGTCCAATGACTGAAGCCCTGGGTATGCCAGTTTTGGATTTCAGGACAGAAAGATAAAATAAACAAGGAAGAATACTGTAGATCTGCTTTTTCTGTGTAGGTAATTGACATAGCAGGGTCCCAACAGCCACTGAGAACAGTAGCCTAAGACAAGAGTCCCCTGCTCTGTCAACTGCTGCAGAAGGTAACACACAAGGGTCAGCATGGCCTGCTATATGCAAAATGGAGAAAACACGCTGACCTGACCTGCTTTGATGAGATGGTGTTTGGGGGTGGGTGTGATGAACTATAGCATCAAAAAGATCTAAGGTCAAAAATTCTAGAACAGACCATGCGGTTCCCATAAGAAGCAGGATATCAATGATTAGGAACTGTGTCTA
>CABHPP010149604.1:32772-47847 GCA_902168425.1 Peromyscus attwateri
CAGACACTGGCATGCTCCACTTCTCATGCTGGGCACCACTGGCAGAAGTACACTTGCTCCTTACTGATAAGACGATGTAACTATATGCCAGTATTTCTCACTACTCTGTGAGCTGCTAGAATGCAGGTATTTATACATCATGGTAAATAGTTGACAAATTAGCATGCACTTGATACTCAACATGTGCCTTTTGATTAAAAAAGATAAGATGGATTTTTGGACAACTAATCATATTCAAATCTGAGAAATGGTTATCCAAATGCAGATGCAAGGTTAAAAGTCCCTAACTTAATGAGTGACATGTGGAATGTCAGTCTTTAAATTGTGCTGAATTAATTACAAAATAAATCCCCTCCTGAAAGATACTACCAATTTAAACTTAAAAAGTGTGATTAACAAAGGTTTTTCAGTTTTCCAAAAGGGTGAGCTTCTAAAGCTAGTATTAATATTTTGGCTTGACCTTACGGAGGCACCCCACAGTTGAAAGAAGGATGCTCTGCTTACAAGGCTATTGCATCCTCAACTCTCTATCAGCTGGCTTCTGGGATTCCAGCTTGATCAGTATAAAGACTAAAGAGATACACAAACACAGAAATACAGCCTAAGCAATACTAGCCATCTAAATTCTAAAGTTACAAATGTTTTTCTTCAACCTGTTCCTGGAATATCATCAAGAGATATTTTGCAACAAAATTAAAGCCGACTCAAAGGAGTTCCACTGCCATTTCAAATGTGTTTTAACTGAAGCACAGCGAGATGTGAGGCAGAACTAGGAATATGTGCTGACTCATTATCATTTTTATAATACAAATGACAGAATGAATAATGATTATATATTAATATCCCTGCCTTGGAAACCATGCATAGAGTTCTATTTGCTTGTGAAGACTAGAGCCTGCCTGAAAAAAAAAATAAGCTATTTAGTTCAAAAGCCTAAAAAGCACCACAAAAGAAATAATCATTTTATAAAACATTACTTGAATGATCTGAAGAGTCCATACTTTCTCCTTTTCAGATATTCTTAAAGACGGAAAGCCTTATTCAATATGGTGGGGATATATGGGTGACTTTTGGAATCCAAATAATTTCCCAGTAAATTTAACATATGTTCTAGAGATGGCGGTTGTCACTAAATACTAAGGTATGGAGGCCTGAAAAGCCCAGTTAGATTTTAGTCTAATTTGTGGTTTAAAAGTGAAAGCCCTAGAAATTAGCTTTAGGGGGGATGACTACTTAATCTTCCAAGGCATCTCTATTTCTATTTCTACTTTTGTCCCCTGTAGTACAAGCAACAAAATAAACAATTTGGCTCGTCTCATTAAGACATTCAGGTAATATATGTAACTGTTATTTTGTGACATGTGGCCTTTGGAGCAACTCTGTCTATATGCATATAGAAAGACAACAGCATAGTGATCATACACATCCTTGTTAAAGATACTCTGCTATCAAAACTCATTTGTTTTTCTTTCTTCATTTTGAGAGTTTGTTTGGAAGAGAATAAGTAGAAAACAAATCCCATGGCCGGGCGTTGGTGGCGCACGCCTTTAATCCCAGCACTCGGGAGGCAGAGCCAGGCGGATCTCTGTGAGTTTGAGGCCAGCCTAGGCTACCAAGTGAGCTCTAGGAAAGGAGCAAAGCTACACAGAGAAACCCTGTCTCGAAAAAAACCAAAAAAAAAAAAAAAAAAAAAAAAAAAAAAAAAAAAAAAGAAAACAAATCCCAGGAAGCTTCAACCCTATAGAGAGAACTACATACAACTAAGGAATGTTGTGAGCAGGAAGAAATAGTCTTCTCCAGGGAAGAGCACACCAATTGGTTATCCAATTCCAAATGCTCAGCCCTGAAAACATGCCAATAACATTATACAAAATGAGAAGATTTGTAGTTAGGCATCTGTCATCTATCTATCTATCTATCTATCTATCTATCTATCTATCTATCTATCTGTATGTATGTATGTATTTATATATGTATGTAACAAAAGATAATAAAGAACTTGATCATGAATTTGAAAGAGAGCAAGGAAGCACGGCATATGGGAAGATTTGGAGAGAAGAAAGGGAAGAGTAAAATGGTATAATTATGTTCTAAAAAATTTAAAGAAATAATTTTTAAAAAAAACAAGAAAGAAAAGAATGAGAGATGAGGAGAAAAGAGATAAACTTTGCAGCATGTAGAATAGTAAAAATGCTTGCAGGTAATTCTCAAATGAGTTATTTCCTGTTCATTTTGTGTACAGAGGTCCATTGTCTCAGAACCTGCCCAAAGTTGTCATCTTCATGAAGATGACACTATACTCCTCAAAGCAGTTACTTTCCTTCTTACTTATGCAGAGCACAGACATTCTGCATGACTATCCTGACTCAATGTAAACTCTTTAAATGATCTCCCTCATTTGGTTAAGATATTCCAGTGGGATGTACATTCTGTTTTGCTCGCACCCTTTGGTGAAATATATCCTCCTTTCCCTCTCAATCTCAATACCACATCTGGAAAACAGGAACCTGGTTATGATATCGAGTACAATTAGAAAAATGGATTAACCATTATTTTACCACCATCAGAGGATACTTGTTGAGTAAGATGTGACACTTACAAATTTAACACCACTTTGGAAATGAAATTAACACATTCTATGGAGTTGTCTTAACAAAGGACTGTTACAGGGAAACCACCAGCACTAACTTTTGCAGAAGCGGGGACCAGACTCTAGGTTTAGGACAATCAGCTGTTTAGAAAGCACAGCTGTAAGAATAGAGCAGGTGTTTCAAATTATAGTTCAAACTCAGAGAAGAGATGCAGTCAATGCTATTCTAGTGTTAAATTTTCTCCTCATGGTTTACACCAAACTACCTTGTGATGTGTTCCATTGAAGAGTGTTTATGAATGCTTTGATCTTTCTATTTCAGGCAAAGTGCTACTTCTGAGCATTTTCCTAAGATTTTGACAATTGAAATTGAAGCCCGGTAGACATGTTGCAAGGTTGTTTAACAAAGAATGGATGAAAAGTAGAAGTTATTGAAGGTAGGAAATTAGAATTGGATTAGATATACATGCAAGGAGATATTGTAGAATATTATTTTAAGGTATGTTACTTTTTTTTTTTTTTTGGTTTTTTCAAGACAGGGTTTCTCTGTGTAGCTTTGCGCCTTTCCTGGATCTCGCTCTGTAGACCAGGCTGGCCTCAAACTCACAAAGATCCTCCTGCCTCTGCCTCCCCAGTGCTGGATTAAAGGCATGCACCACCACCGCCCAGCCAAGGTGTGTTACTTTTGTTTATGTTGTATTTATTTAACTCTGTGAAGATGTGTTACTGTACCTGTCTAAAATATCTGATATTCTAATGAAGAACTGAATGGACAATAGCAAGGCAGGAGAAAGGATAGGCATGGCTGGCAGGCAGAGAAAATATATAGAAGGAGAATTCTGGGAGAGATCAAAGAATGAGAGAGGAAGGAGGAGGAGTCCAGGGGCCAGCCACCCAGTCACACAGCCAGCCACAGAGTAAAAGTAAGATTTACAGAAGTAACAGAAAGGGAAAAGCCCGGAGGCAAAAGGTAGATGAGATAAATTAAATTTAAGAAAAGCTGACTAGAAACAAGCCAAGCTAAGGCTGGGCAACTGTAATTAAGAATAAGCCTCCGTGTGTGATTTATTTGGGAGCTTGGTCGTGGGCTCCCCAAAAGAGCAATAAACAAACAACAACATGGAGAAGTCACCACTTGAGAGCTATGTCCCTAAAAGAGCCCCGATGACCCATCTTTCTATAGGGTGAGGAGGCATATTGATAAAGAAGACATGGCAACATGTGAGAGCTCAATGGGGACTTATAACTTACCAGGGTCAATGCTCTTAAGGATGTCAAGAGCCTACTTATTACTTCTAATCACCAAAACAGGGTAGAAGCATGACACAGTGGTTAGTGACATGGTACTAGCTGCTGTAATGACAAGAGTCACAGGCACTTTTGAGAAAGACTGGGAACCTGTAATATTTCTACTGGAGGTTCGTATACAGCTTATGGGCATATACATTACTCAATAATAAAACTGGGAAATAATAGATGGTAAATATAAAGCTGACTTCATTTATTACAATACAATTTATTTCTCATTTACAGATTCTGTAGTGCAGTGAGTAGGTGGTAGGTAGGTTCCTATTGAAAAAGAATTCTACAATAATAAAAATGAATGGATATGTCTGTACATTTGTGAAATTATCTGTATGTGCTTGTTTCTTCTTCCAGAGATAATCCTACTATCATTTTGCCAATATAGTTGTCCAACTGGGAAAGAGCAGTGTTTAGAATAAAGACTTCCATGAATAGGCTCTAACACTGAAAATGACTACTTGAAATGGCATCAAGGGCCACCAGCATGAGAGCTTATGGGTGGCAGGGGATCTATAAAAAGTGTTCTAAGTTTACAGCATGAGGATTTTATGAGGTAGCAATGACTTCTGCTTGTTGTTTTTCTGAAAACTGCACATGGGTATTCCATAAATGCTTACATAGGACGACATAATTGATGGAAATAAAACCCCTCATGCTGGTTTCCACCCCTGTGAGGTAAAGTACGTTATGAGAAGAGACAGTGGAAGGTCGTTATGCAGGTTCCCGTTTTATCAGCTTGCATGGAGAAGATATGCAATAAGAAATTTTATATCTTACAGAAATTAGTCTTACCATCAAGATATAAACAATGAAAATTATGGTATGCCTCATGTCTGTCATTCTGTTTGTCATTCTGTCTGTCATTCATGTCTGTCATACCTGTTTGGTTCGTGTAAAATTAAAATGGAACAAGATTCATGATTGTAGTAGTTTCAAATATAAAATGATTAGCAATTTAGAAAATCTATTTTTCATGAATACTAAATGCACATAGAATCCATGGATATTATTATTTATTAGACTTTTTTGCAAAGAATATTATAATGTGTGTAAGAATGTTCTTATACATAACAGACTCCCTCCCTTATAAGACAAACAGTTGCTATTTCTTGCATAGAAATGTATGTGTATTTTTAAGAAATATTATCTGCATGTAGAAATGTGAATTAATCAAATAACAGATAAATATAATCTTGTCAACAATTTGACACAAATAGAATTTGCTTTCCAAAGACTATTTCAATTCATTAAAATAAGAATCCAAAGGAATTAGATAAAATAATATATTAATTTAGAATGAGATAATTGTAAAAAAGAAATTCCATTTTAATATTAAAATTGTATTACCTTTATTTGGTATCTATTGTAATATTTCCCTGTTTATTTGTGGTTCTGTTAATCTTGGGTCCTCTCTTTTATTTTCTTTTGGTTAGTGGGCCAATGGTATGCAGATCTTGTGTATCTCATTAAAAAAATCAGCTCTTAGATTCTTTGTATTTTTGTTTGTTTGTCTTTCATTAATTTCTACTGTGTACTAGATTTGGGTTTGGTTTGTTCTTTTTCTGCATTTTTGAGTGATATCACTAAACCATTTATTCATTTAATCATGCTCTTTCTGACATACCTTTTTAAAAGTAGGAGCTCAGAGTTACAAATTTTCTTCTTAGGATTGCTTTTAATATGTCCCAGAGGTCTTGTTGTGCTGTGTTCCTTACACACACACACACACACACACACACACACACACACACACACAGTTTGGATAATGTTATACTGCTTGAGATGAAAATGTCCCCCAAGAGCCACAGACTATTTAACAAAATCCCCAGTACCAGGCAGGAATAAGAAACCTCCCTATGAGTTGTTGGTCTAGTGTAGGCTATTGCTGTTTTCCTTGGTTGCCTTGGTTGAACCCAGAGTTTGAAGGGTAGGACCATATTGCTGAAGATACCGCACTCTTAGGACATAGGACTGGGAAGATTAAAGCTGGGTCTGACCCAGAAGCATCTTCCCTGAAAATTAGATTTCATCAAACTAGAAGATAATATGCAATCTACTAAGAGAGAAACATACTCACTAGTCATCATTGCTGTGACTCAAACTAAAACAATTACAAGCATGGAAAGATACGTCCAACCATAATAGATGCATATATCTTGGGAATAACCAACAACTGTCTAATTGGACTAAATGCTCATTCAATAGGAAGGAAATCATGCTTAGTACTGTCAACCGAACTAACTGCCTATGGCTGGTAAGGTCAAGGAACCTAGGAGAGAACCTACTACTTCTACTTTCAAAACCTGTATAATCTCTAACTATATCATTATTATGTAACCTTATACCCACAGATAAACATAGCTCTCAGCCCTCATCAAAGAG
Organism: Peromyscus attwateri; assembly: GCA_902168425.1. Classification (NCBI taxonomy): domain Eukaryota; kingdom Metazoa; phylum Chordata; class Mammalia; order Rodentia; family Cricetidae; genus Peromyscus; species Peromyscus attwateri. The sequence goes on from CABHPP010149604.1 coordinate 39,050, forward strand.
GCTTCTTCTGCAGCAAATGGAAACAGTTACAGAAAGTCACTATCATTCAAAATGCTGAGAACATTTGACCATGGGGAACCTGGAAGTGGGGGCAGAAAAGTTCTAAATTCAAGAGTACCAGGATATCTGCTGAAAGATTGTTTCTTCTAGATATGACCGGGGAGCTATTCCCATGAAATCTCAATAATATAGTAGCTTAAGTAAGATCGAAACAAAGTAGTACCAGTGGACATGGCAATGTAATGGTAGGAATCTCACAAGAACCTACCCCTAGATGAATAGCTACAGATAATTAATGACTACTGAGAAAGGAAGAATCACTCTTCCCTAAAGATGAGCTCCCTAACTGGCTATACAGTAGAAAGTGGAGAGCCCTAAAAACATATTACCAGCAACATTAAATGGACTCAGCAAGTTATGTATTTATTAATATATAATATATTCAACAATAACAATTAAATAAAAAGAATCCATTAATTTGAAAGTGAGTTAGGAGGCATGGGAGGAATCAGCAAGAGATGATAGAGGGTAGAAAAGATGTAAATATGTTGTACATATGTAAATATGCAAATACATATAATTATTGTTATTAAAAAGAAAACTACTGTTCATTTTGTTCGTCTTTGACATTCGTCATTTGACATAAGTTAAAATCTCAAAGTTGTTTTGATTTACATTCCCCTAATTGCTAGGGTTGATGAGCATTTTTTGAGATATTTCTTAGCCATATTTTTCCCTCAGTTGAGAACTCTCTATTTAGGTCCCTGGCCCAATTTTGAATAGTAATTTAGCTTTGTTCTTTGTTTTTTGAGTTTTTAGGAGTATTCTAATAACTATCTCTACACATATATACACATATGCATATACATACACAAATATACATATACGTATAAGCAGGCAGTAACAATTAGAGGCCATGAGTTTCAAGGAGAATAGGAAGGTAAAGTTGACAAAAGTCTAACCAGGACAGTTGAATCTTTGTCAACTTGACACAAATATATATCATTGTCAAACCATAACCTTCCTTTTTTGTTTATACCCAAGGTCTAATGCTAATATCAATATGGCAACATGAAATGGGATGGAAAGACTTCCCATGTTCCTGGATTGGCAGGATAAGTGTGTGAAGATGGCTATATTGCCAACACTAATCTATAAATTCAATGCAACTCACATTATTTTTTTTTATTTCTTTCTTCATATCACTAGAGGAAAAATCCAAGAATTCATACAAAACCATAAGAGAACATCCAGCACAATCCTAAGGAGAAAGTACAGGGGGAGGAATTATAGGACTACCTAATCTGAAATTATACTATGGAGTCAGAGTGACAACTGCAGCCTGATCCTTACTCAAAAAGAGACAGATTTAAAAAATGGACATTCTTAGTTAGGGTTACTATTATTGTAATAAAATGCCACAACCAAAAGCAACTTGTGGAGGGATAGGTATATTTCACTCACAGTTCCATATAACAGCTCATCATCAAAAGCAGTGAGGGCAGGAACTCATGCAGGTCAGGAACCTGGAGGCAGGAGCTGGTTCAGAGGCCATGAAGGGATGTTGCTTACTGGCTTGCTTCTAATAGCTTTGTAGGAAACCCAGGACCAACAGCCCAGGGATGTCACCACCCATAAATGGCTGGGCTTTTCCATATAAATCACCAATTAAGAAAATTCCTTACAGGCTTGTCTACAGCCCAATTTTATGGGGTATTTTCTCAATTGAGGTTTCCTCCATTCTGATGAATCTAACTTGTGTCAAGTTGACATAAAACTAGCCAGTACAACTGATCCCTTGTCAACTTGACACACAAACACATTACTCTTCAATAAAACCTTTCCTTTTTCATTTGTCTTCAAGATGGTACGTGAATATTAATATTACAATATAAAACATAAATAACTTTAAAAGTCCCATAGTTATTATGAATTCAAACACATAAAAGTTGAGCCTCTTTAAAATATCCAATCTCTTTAAAAATCCAAAATAATCTTTCAAAATTTCAAAGTATTACAGCTCAGGATTCCTGTAAAAATTAAAATTATGTTAAATGCTTCCTTCAAGAGGGAAGAACCAGGGCACAGTCACAATCTAAATAAAGCAAAACCAAAGTCTAACAGTATAAATAACACTATTCCAATGATCTGGGATTCACTCACAATCTTCTGGGTTCCTCCAAGGGGCTTGGGTCACTTCTCTAGCTCTGCCCACTACAGCACACACAGCTTGTCTTCTAGCCTTGGACTGATTTCACTCTACTATGCTTCTGCCCTTGGTGGTCATCCCATGACTCTGGCATCTCCGAAACTGCCAGTGTCCCTTGCTGCAACTGCGCTGCTGAACTTTCACCAATAGCCTAAATATCTTTAGGACTCCAAGCCTGCTGCACAATACCAAGCCTCAGCTGCTCTCCATGACCACTTCATGCCTTCAAAACCAGTACCACTTGGGTGACTCTTACATTACCAAGTTCACCTACGAATGGCAGGTACAACATTGGCCTATTCTGGAAGAGAGCTTCTGTATGCTGACTCTCAGGAAGATTTAACCTCAATGATACTGGTCTCTTTTTAATCACAGCTCATTTCTCAGCTTCATCTGACCAGCACCAAGTATCCCAGCAATACAAAGGTTTCACTTTAGTAGTTCTGGCATATTGTTAATCACAGCTTGTTCTTCAGGCTGAGTTACCTAGAACTGTAGAATCTTAATTCAAAATGACAGTTGTCCCCAATAAAGTCTTTAAACTTCCTTCTGAAACTTCACAAACCAGGACTCCATCATCTGCATTTCACTTAGCACTCTTATTTTCCAAGCTCCTATGGAACAACTCACCAAGCATTGAACATTCAATGGCTTTCCTAGTCTAAAGTTCCAAAGTCCTTCCACAATCCTTCCCAAAACATATGCTGAGGTCTTTCACAGCAAAACCCCATTATCCTGGTACCACCTTGTCTAAGTTAGGGTTTCTATGGCTATGATAAAACACCACAACCAAAAGCAACTTGGGGAGGAATGGATATATTTCATTCACAGTTCCATATAACAGTTCATCTTCAAAAGCAGTGAGGGCAGGAACTCAAGCAGGGCAGGAACCTGGAGGCAAGAGCTGATGTATATAGACTATGAGGGAAGGGTGCCCTTTACTGGCTTGTTCCTCATGGCTTTAGTCAGCCAGCATTTTGCAAGCCTTATTCAGCCTATAGGACTACCAGCCCAGGGATGGCACCACTCACAATGGGCTCCTTCCTCCTCCAACCAATCACTAATTAAGAATATGCCCTGCAGGCTTGCCTACATCCTAATCTAAAGAAGGAATTTTCTAAACTGAGGCTCCCACCTACCACTCTGATGATTTTAGCTTATGGCAAGTTGACAAAAAACTAGCCAGTACATCAGGAACAGAATAGAGGACACAGAAATCAACCAAAAACAAAAGAAAACACAAAAAAACACAACAGCAAATAAAAAAAGAAAGAAAGAATATCAAACAACCCACTGGCTACCTAACATTTGACAAGGGTATCAAAACCACGCAGTGGAAAAAAGACAGTCCTCTCAACAGATCATGTTGAAACTACCTACAGGAAAACGATATTATATATATGCATCTTTCATCCTGTATAAAAATCAGTTCAAAGTGGATTGACGATCTCAATATACAAACTAAAACTGCTTGAAGAAGACAGGAAATCCTTTTCATGATATAGATACAGGCAATAACTTTCTGGTAACAATAGCCCAGGAACTAGCCTCGACAATCAACAAATGGAACTGCATAAAATTAAAAAGCTTCCACACAGAAAAGGAGCAGGGAAAACAGACAGTCCCCACAATGACGAAAATCTATACCAATGACACTTCAAATTGGAACTGATAGCCAGAATTTATAAAGAATTGTAAACATTAAAACTAAGGAAATGGAACTGCCAATCCGTCACTGGGCTAATGGTGTGAGAAGAGTTCTTAGAAGAAGACTCATAAAAGGTGAACAACTTCCTTCAAAAGCATCAGTGCCTCTAGTCATCAGGAAAATGCAAATTGAAATGACTTGAAGACATCATCACACTCTAATCAAAATGACTATCATTAAGAAATGTGACAATAATGCTGGTGATTTCAAGGGAAAGCAGAACTGTTACTCCTTGCTGGTGGTACTGTGAACTAGCACTGCTGTTGTAGAAATCATTGTGGAAGTTCTTTAAAGAATTTAAAGCAGAAGTATCATGTAACCCAGATATACCACTTCTGGACAGGCACCCAAATGACTCCTTATCTTAGAGCAGAGACACTTGTACATCCATGTCTATTGCTGCCCTACTCACAACAATAGTAGGATAGAACCAGACTAGAGGCATGGATAATGAAAATGTGGTAAAGTTCACAATGGAATTTTATTAAGATGCAAAGGAAAACAAAAATTGTGGAATATTCAGGAAAATTGATGGATTAGGTAAGAATAATATTAAGTGAGGTCACCTAAACCCAGAAAGACAAAAAACTACTTGCTTTCTTTCATATGCAGATATTAACCTCTGTGTGTGTTAAGTGTGAATAAAGCCTAAAATACTAGAGAGAAGACCAAGAGAGGATAAAAAGAGATTCCAAGGAAGAGCAGAGGACACAGTGAACATGAAAAAGAAAAAAAAAGCCTGTGGTAGGAGGTTACAAGTGGGGTTGGGGTTCAGGTAGTAGGGAGACACAAGTTGGGGAGAATTTGCTAAAATACATTTTGTATGTAGGGGAGACACAAGTTGGCGAGAATTTGCTAAAATATATTTTGTTTGAAGTTGGCATAATAATATTGAATGCCTTGTTGGCTAATATTGAAAACTGAAAGCAGAAAATAAAAGAAAAAGAAATGTTAATCATTCAACGGGAGTGATCACCAGGCAGCTGGCTTAAAGAATGAGACCTCAGAGGATAAGGACAGGGAAAGTGAGGACAAGAGAGTTCTTTCTGTGATAAGGGCATCCTTCTGTTATAGATAGTACCAGACACTTTTCTCTGGAGCCTCAGCATTGGGAACGAATGCAGGACATAATTCCATAGAGGTTGTTCAGCCCCGTTGGTGTGCATGCTTAATATAAAACATCAACAATGTCAGCACAGATTATTTTTTCTGTAGTTGATTCTACAATGTCTGTGGCCCAGGAAAAAAAAAATCCCTATGCCATAAAAATAATTTTCCCTCAATCTGCCTTAAATAAAATTGCCCAAAGAACTGAATATTAAGGGAAGTATTGCTGATTTGTTTTGTCTCAATAACTCAGTTAGGAAGCTATATGAATGCAGAGAAATGGTAGTTTGTTTTCATAAATATATGTAATTTGTGAAATGCTTTGAAAATGGGATCTGAAACTGAGGCACTTTGCAACTTAAAAGCCTCAACAAAAGCCCCGGGTGAACTGGAATCAATTTGTGTTTTGAGATGAAAATAATCACAATGGAAGAAACCCACAAGAGCAATTTATATAAAGTGTATAGGTAATTTGGATGAATGAGTGCCTTATTCATATTTTACACTATAATTTACATTTAGTTGCATGGGTAGACACAGGAATCTTGGAGTAAAAGGATAAAAATTCAGGCTTCTCTGTTGAAACTAATTTAATTAACTAAATTGACTCAGCCTATGAATGCTACGCTCTTTCTACATGAAAATGCTGTCTTTCACAGTTCAAAAGAACCTCTATGTTAGGACAGTAGATATTAAACCCATCTAACATTGTGTTTATTTTCTCCTTGAGAAATATTTTTTCTAACTTTTATAGTGGCTATAAAAATAGTCAGTCTTTCAAATGTGTAAAAGCTATTCCAAAAAGCAAATCTTTAATAGACACTAATCAGATGGGCTAAGAAGGAGACTAGTCAGATATGGGCACATTGTTCAACATTAACACTCCTCTTTTCACAGCAATGGATACTTAATATTCATTTCTTCCCATCTGACCTGCTGGACCACAGAAGAATATAAGCATAGAAAACTCAGAATAAAATCTAGAGGAAACATGAGAAATATCTTTAGATAAGGACCTTACATTGAAAACAAGTATGTGGTACATTGAAAACAAGTATGTGGATTATACATTATGAATTCTGTAAGCACAATGAAATGTGAAATATAAGATCAGTGTCCCTCAGTCACTTACCCAGCTGAACTCCCAATACACTTTGGTGTCCGCAAGTCACTGCTCAGCTATATTACCATGTCCCTTCATGTCCAAGTCACTGCCCAGCTGTATTCTCATGTGTCTGGTCCCCTCATTATAACCAGAATGTTCTGCTGTGGCCAGACAATCATCATCTATGTTTGGACTTATTACTAAGCTCCAATTGTTCCCAAGATGCAATTATGCTAATAGGGATAAAAACATAATTATTTCATTACTCCATTTTTCACACAAATTTACTGAAGCATTTATAGGCTCAGAAAACAATAAGATGGTAATATAGTCTATCCTTTTATACAGGCATAAACATGAAATCCTGTGTATAAAATAGAATGATGTCACATGAGAAAGAGTCCAAAGGCACTCTGCAAAAGACATCTTTTATATACATGAGACAATAGAAAATCATAGATCTTAAAATCCCTCCTTGAGGCCTTAAAACACTAAATTATAGAAAGGTCCTTTACAGTGGAGAAGGGATTGTGGGAAGAATAGAAGCACTACTGGGATGGAAGATAAGACCTATCACTAGCTTAAAGTGGGGGAGACTAGTAGTTCCTACATACATTTTGCAACAAATAATAGAAAATGATGCAAAGAGCCATGTTGCTGACCTTCACATTAACTCAAGATTGTTAAGTATCTAAATATGAGCACACTTAGACTTGGAAGTAGAATATTATGAATAATAATTTTCTTTTAAGACTTACATGTGTTTTAGCTCCATACATTTCTCAGCACCTCCACTAGTTGTGGAGTATCATCTTTAAAATGAACATGAACCAGTGACCTGTCTATATCAAGTACATATATGCTGTGTATGCAGAAATGGTGCATTTCAATTAATCTCACAGGCAGATAGATATTGTTTCCTTACAGATATAATTGTTTACAGATAAATATCCGTTATAAAAACCCGTACACAGAATGTTCAAAACAAAGAATTTGAGAAAAACACATCTTGATCATCTCCTTCGTGAAGAGGGATAGAAGTACACTGGGATAACATGGTGATACTTTGTTGGATATTTTTACTTTCCCCACTGATTATGTCCTGAACTCACAGAGCATGAATGATTCCTGCCCTCTGGCTCCTTTCTACACATCCTCTCAAATGTGCTTCTCTAGGAAAGAACAGGGCAATCCTTCAGATGAACTAGAGTACCAATTTCATTAGTGTCTTTTTTTTTTCCCCTAATGGTTTTCCTTCACTCGTTTTCAGAAGCTCTCTGAGCTCTTAGAGTACATGATGTGCTCAGTATGCACAGAAATCCTCCTGGAAAGAACTTTGTCCATGACTTGCTTATGTCAATGGCATGCTGGGAAACATCATAAGCTCTTTCTGTTTTGCCATGGAAAGCCATGCCCTTCACATCATAAAAAAAAATTCTTGTGTATTTGCATATATGTGCTCAAACAAATACATTTTCACTTCAGTAAAGGCCTAGAGAACATGCACAAGTACTTGTCCTCTGCCTCTTTGTTTTTGCCACTTTGACAAATTATTGAATAAAGGTGGTTCCAGCTGGATGGCTGAAATCACGGTCTTCAATAAATAACTAAACTTGAGAATAAAAATGCTTTCATACATACCTTTTGTTTTAGAATTTTAGTCACTCAAGGAAAAACATTAGGATGTTCACTTGTAGGAAAGATTGAATCTTTCAAGGGCAGTATTGATGACTAGTTCAACAAACATAAAATAAAATCAATTTATTACATGTCAAGTATGGTGATACACATTTGGAGGCTAAATCCTGAATTAAATATGTTTTTCTGGTGATAGTTATGTGATAGAAGAGTGTTGTAAATGCTATGATGGGGGGTGGGAGGTAGGAGGTAGGCAAAGCCAAGTTGAAAGATATACTCTCTTACACAACATGGAAAGCAATTGAGATGACAAATTAAGGCATGTAATAGTTTCTCCCATCTAATGACTGATCACAGAAATATAATTAGATTTCTGATCTAATTTAAAATGCAAAATAAAGTTAATACCACCTGTGTATTCTACCACAAATTATAGTACTTAAAAATATAATTGCACATAAAGCATCATATTAATAGAATTAGGTAGAAGAAAACAGTGTCTTAGAAAATAAGTCAAGAGTGTCTCCTGAAATTACCCAAATCCTCAAAAAGAACTTAGGTTCCACATTCAGTGTTCTAGTCCAGTTTATGAAACCTTGCCTGGGCATTTACAGTCTCTAGGCTTCTATAAGAGCACACCCTTAGCCTGGTCAGCTCACTCTATCTGCCAGCTCTTATTACATGGTATTTATCCAGCCTTCAGACCTAGCTAGTCCTGCATTCTCTGTGGTTTAGCCCTGCCTATTAAGTCTACCCTATTATCCTCAGGTCTTCTGCCATGTACTCTGATCCTCAGATGGAGCTCAGATCCCACCCATAGTGTTCTGGTCAAGTCCCAGGAGCCTCCTCTTTATCTTCTCACCTTTCAAGTCAGGACATATATGCTACACACCAACACATCCTGTTGTGTCCATATCAGGCACAAAAGTTAACAAATAGTCCATTTGCTAAGATCACAAAATATAAATAATGTGGAAGATCAAAATAGTATGACTCCCCCAAAATCTACCAGTTCTATAGAAATGTTCTCC